>JASANB010004663.1:0-25902 GCA_030248155.1 Sabatieria punctata | reverse complement strand
ACAGTGGGGTGCAAAAGTTTAAACGCACCCAGTCAGGTACAAGAAAAAGTGACTTTTCACTTAATTGTTGAAGGTAATTGGCAAGTGTTATACACCATTGCATAGCTTGAGATGTTGCGAAGAGGTTGGCGCAGACTGCACTGCAATGCTTTGCTTTATAGTAAAGTTATAGCCAGTCTAAGCCGGACTGTCAGAAAAAGGGTTAGCAAAAGTTTAAACGCACTTTAAAAATCACACAAAGTTCGACTCAGATCTTTCAAATAACAGTTGCACGAACACCTAAATAGTAAATAATAAATAACAAGACAAGTTTGATGCTTTGCCATGATTCAGTTAGCCCTGTTGTGCTCTTTGTCCAACTGGCATGCAGAAGATTGAACCTGCTATGGTACCTTGTATCAACGCGATCTCTAGCACCAGAGTGCCAGTAGCACCTTGACAGATCAAACTTACTAACATCTGGTGTATCTTAGAAAGTCTGCCATGCATGAATTTCAAACTTTTTACAAGTTACAAGTCGTAAGCGTTGGTAATTATGGGCTCAAACCAGATAACTATAGTGAATCTGCTAGATAATGGCCACATTGTTATGGTTTATGAGGTGCAAACGTGATTCAGCTGCCTGGTTTTAGGAAAAATAGCATAAGCAAAGACAGCAGAAGCCCTAAGAGGCCAGAGAAGCTGAACACAGTAAAATTGGGACCTATAGTATCATAGTCAAACATGAGTGAGCCAAGATTCAGTGCACACCAATGGCAGAAGCATTCACTGAAGCAGCCATAGGTCATCTTAAAATGAACAGATGATGGAATTCCATATCCATGGGATCACAGAATGCATTTCAGTTAAAAACGCAAGTTTTTGGAAGCAGGGATGATGTCTCCTGGTCAAACTACCCTCACAGTTTCCGTCAGTTGATTATTGTGGATCATTACTGAATATTCAGTATGCTGGTTATAGTGCTGTTAACTGAGTAAGGTGCCTAAATGTCATGTTCTGGTATTTTTGCATTAGAGAAACAATAGTACATGTATATGTAAACCATATGAGATAACCCATGTTTGTTGGTTGCAGTCGATTACAAACACTGACAACACCAGAATGTGGAACAGTAATGATCTGTCAAACTTGATCTGATTAAAAAATGTGCTGTTTTCGTGTTTCTATTATCATAAACACAGTTTGTTTAGCCTGATTAGCAGTCTCAGTCTGTTACACATCCATAAGAAGTTTGAGAGAGTTCAAAACCATTCGAATTGTACACCTTGTAAACAGACCAGACCAATTTCACCATGATGAGATGTGTTACGATTAATTGCGTTACAGTGCGACTGAATTATTCCAAAGCATCAAAGTTGTCCCGTTGTTCATTAATTAGTATTTAGGTATTCTTACAATCGCTGTTTGAAAGAACCTTAGTCAGATTTTGTAGAATTTTGAAAGTGCGTTTAAACTTTTGCTAACCCTTTTTCTGACAGATTGACTTAGACCGGATATAACTTAACCATTACGCAACCCATTGCAGCGCAGTCTGCACCACCTTTTTGGTAAGATCTCAAGCTATGTAACGGTGTATAACACTTACCGATTACCTCCAACAAATCAGCCAAAAGTCAGTTTTTCTTGAAGAGGACAAGGTGCGTTTAAACTTTTGCACCCCACTGTACATGTAACAGGGGAGTCTGGGGTCTGCCCATCACCCGACTTAGGCCAGACCCATACATAGGCCGCGGGGGGTCCGGGGGGTTTGCCCCACCCCCAACTTGGGCTCGACCCCCCCACCCACCTGAAGCCGACTTTTGTTACAGACCCCACCCACCAAAATCGCCGCGAGCCCCCCAAACCGGCAGGCCCACCCCCAAATTTTCGGATTTTGACTACCCCCAACCCGTTTTTCCGGCCCATGTATGGCCAGACCCCCGGATGGGGACCCCCGAGACGATTTGCCGAACCCCCTCCGATTTTTCTGGCAAGAATTTTTTTGAGCAAATAAATTTTTGTGATTTTTCACAATTTCAGACGCAAAAAATTTCCAAAATCGCCTGCAAAACAGCACTTTTTAGTTGTATTTCAGCTTAAAATAGCGATTTTTGGTGCCCAACCCCCTCCCAAAATTTTAGCTCAGACCCCCCGCCTGAGCCTAGGCCAGACCACCTACCCCCTCCCCCTTCGGCGCATGACCTGTTACATGTATGGCCAATTCACACTAGTGTTCACTTGTTTGTTACCTACCGCAGCATTAGCATAAAAAATTTGGTATGGCCCAGGCGAAGTTTGTCGCCAATTAGTGACGCATGTGCGGGTAAGGAAAAGCTAAACGTAGGTCTGAATTTGAGCCAACAATTTAAGACTGAGCTGAGCAATCAAATCAATCACTTTAATTATAATAATAGACTGTACGCACGCGCCGTTGTAGAACTATAATCGTATCACTACCATACACGTAACAGGGCTCTGGCCGTTCACCCGACACAGACCAGACCCTCGATCGGGAACCCTCTAAGACGATTTTCTGGCAAGTAATATTTTCAAATAGTTGCAATTATACAATTTCAGACACTGAAATATAAGCAACGTATATGGTACCCCTACCTTGGCACAGGTCCCTGTACTGGTATGGTACCGCTCCCTTCAGATTTCGTACCGTATATCGCACCAGCACGGAGCACCCATGGCCACCAAAGTCCCTGAACGTGGGGTACCATAAACGGCGTTAAGTTCCTGACTGTATAAAAAACACTTTTATCTGTATTTCAGTAAAAAATACAGCTGTTTTACTATTTTTAGCCGAAAATTAGCTATTTCTCAGCACTTTTATACCCCCTAAACGAGATTCAGGCCCCCCCGGCTGCCAACCAGACCTCCAAATCCCTCCCCTATTGGTAGATGACCTGTTACCAGGCACGCGCACAGGGGGCTGAGGCGTTGACCCCCTCATTAACCCTCGCAGGAATTTTATGGAAGAGTCTTGCATAGAAAATTAAAAGAAAAGCATGCCTAGATCAAGTGTAAATGAGCACAGAAGAATAGCTTATTTTAACGAAAAAACTAAGACCTTTGTTTTAGGAATAAAAATTGAAAAAGTAGGACTTTTTGGTTTACCATCCCCTTCGCCTTCACCCCTAATCAGGCGCCGCTACCCCCTCAGGAGTTGATAAGTTACTGTCCCTTAAGCCGAAATGCTGGCATAACTGCAGTTTACTTACCTAAAATCGTACAGCGACCAAGCACCGTAACCTTGGTCCGGAATCTTTTCATGAGCATCAATTGACTACAAAACAGTAAATAAATAGAGGTGACTATAACTACCGTATCACGGATTTCCCTGACTGTTAAGCCTGAGCCAAAGCCTGAAGCTAAGAAAAGAAATGAGCGAAACACGATTATTCTAGAAAATACCGTCACCCGGAATACGGTAGATACAGTAACCCGTATTTATGTTCAATTTATGCACAGGAAAAGTTTCCACACTAAGGATACGGTGCTTGGTCGCTGTACGATTTTTAGGTAGGTAAACAACCGCAGGAACGCCGAAATGCTAGTCCATGTCTGCCTGTTACATGTATGATCACTTCTACTATCCAACTCTAACTATAGTCTGTTCAAAAATTATTGGCGATGGGCGGTTTTTGATTTTTTTCTCAAAAATTCTCCTCTAGACCCCCTTATATTTTTAGATGAACTTGTAGCCAACGATCAGCGCTACATTATGGATCTATTCATTCTTGTCCTAATTTGCATATTAACTATGAAAATGGCCAAAAACTAAAATTTGTGCGAGTTGACCCCCTCCAAACGTGCTTGAAATTTGACGCCGATACCAGATTCGGATTCCTCAGAGTCTTGCGGTCTCCGAATCATACCATTTTTTCATGGGTCTGACGATTTTGAAGCAAAGTTACGAGCGATTTCCCGAGGGGTACTCGCTCAAAAATCGACCAAAATTTTTGCCCTCCCATAGTAAAACCTACTTAGTGGTGCAAAACGACCTTTTTTACCCAACAGATTTCCAGAAGCAGAAACCACTTTTTCTAGTCAATTCGGACCCGAGGAATTCAGTAGTGCCGTCCGTTTCGGCATCCAACTCTTGTGGAGGGTGCTAGAGCCCCCTAAAGCTCTAAACGGCCCAGTTCCGGTGTTCAGTATTCAGACCCAAAATTGAAACTTTGAGCTAGAGAGCTCCGAGTTGGCACACTAATACATGCTTATGAGTTATCTTTCAGCTGCAAAGGATTAGTGGATCTGATGCTCCTGTCCTGAGAAATAGCCTTCCGAAAATCGGTCCGCTTAAATTTCACCAAAATTTCAAAGTCTAATTTCTCGATTCATACTCGGAATTCGGACCTAAAAATTGGGGTTTTTAGAGTTCTTTTAGACTGCTTCAAGAAACTTTTGTCAAACTTTCGTTTTCAGAAAAAAAATTTTTTTCGCTCCCTTTGCGAGATTCCTCTGGAGCCCCCCAACCTCGTTTGGAGTGCGGCCCAACGGCCACGAGTGAGAAGTGGCTTTTCGAGGTTGTCTTCTGTGGATTTGGCGCAAAAAGATACCCCTAGAAGCAATATTGCACTTCTATTGAATGGCTATTTGAAGCACTGGAACTGGGCCGTTTAGAGCTTTAGGGGGCTCTAGCACCCTCCACAAGAGTTGCATGCCGAAACGGCGGCACCACTGAATTCCTCGGGTCCGAATTGACTAGAAAAAGTGGTTTCTGGTAATCTGTCGGGTAAAAAAGGTCGTTTTGCACCACTCAAGTAGGTTTTACTATGGGAGGGCAAAATTTTGGTCGATTTTTGAGCGAGTACCCCTCGGGAAATCGCTCGTAACTTGCTTCAAAAATCGTCGTAGACCCATGCAAGTGGTGTGATTCGAGACTGCAAGACTCTGAGGAATCCGAATCTGGTATCGGCGTCAAATTTCAAGCACGTTTGGAGGGGTCAACTCGCACAAATTTTAGATTTTGGCCATTTTCATAGTTAATATGCAAATTAGGACAAGAATGAATAGTTCCATAATGTAGCGCTGATCGTTGGCTACAAGTTCATATAAAAAATATAAGGGGGTCTAGAGGAGAATTTTTGAGAAAAAATCAAAAACCGCCCATCTGTCAATAATTTTTGAACAGACTATAGGTCGGTTACATAAAATAACAAACAAACAACACAATAACAGCACGGTTGTTACTTGACTTCACCTGCTGACTCACCTAGCCTATCAACCATTCTTTTGTCTGTTTAGTTGGGCAGTGTTTTGTTTAGTACAATACAAGAACACTGGAGAAAGTTGAGCACCGACGCACAAATCACGCCAAACAAGAAAAAACTCAGCCAGTGGAGTGTGAGGACAGTCCTTGTTGTACAGTTCACTACTGCAAAGCTCTGTTCTATGTAGCGCGTACAAATCGCCGCACGCATCGCGTCGGCTCAACGCCCCTATGCGGGCGCGCATTCGCAGTCAGCGCGCGGCGCAGCACAGATTTGAGCGGCAAATTCAAACGCAGCCAAGCCACACGCAACCAAACCAATAGTAGGTCCACTTACTGTGCGTGCTTGTCCTGTCCGTCTCTAAACACATACGCCCGGTTAACACTACGAAATAACAAATAAGAAATAGTGGCCTTATTTCTTATTTCGCACCCGTTCACACCTGTGCAATATGAAATAAGAAATAGACACGAAATAAGAGTTGCCGCCACTTTAAGCGTATAGCATGTCATAACAAGATCTGAAACGACTGTCTAAGACGAAAAGTGGTCAGAAACCTATATGTCACGATGGCGGAGTGGTGGGTTAGCAGGCAAGACTGACAATCAGAGGTGCCTATCTGAGCCGGTCCAGTCCAGTATGTATGACCCTAACGCGGTCAGTAATACAAATTAGAATACAGCATACACTCACCGGTCAAACACGTATGTACTCAATCACACATAATCACTCACACTTGACACTATAAGCACTGTAGTGGTTCCGGTGTAATGGCAGCAAACTAGACGATACCCGGCAGTCTCTAAACAAAGGAGCACACGCGCCCAACGGTGCTACTTATAGGCAAAGAAGAGGTAATAAAGACCGAAACAACTACTGACGCTTTCTGACGATTTCTGACGCTGACGATACTCTGCAGTACTGTTGTATAGTATAGTAAAACAAAAATTGGTAATACTATTATAGTGGTATTTTACTAGTAGTAAAATAATAGTAAAAAGTAAAATTAAGAGCCAATAGCAAAGTAAAAATTAAATTAAATTAACAAAGACTGTCAATAGTAAAATGAAAATTTTACTACTATTTTACTAGTTTTTTGTGAATTCCAGCCAAGTTCTTGAACAATTTTACCATAAACGATGTGTGTGAGCACTTTTGTCACTCGAATTTCAAACATTTTTGTCTCTAAAGTTCTTGAGAACCTTGTATCATGATCAAATTTAGTAATTATTTAGCACCAACATTAATTATTCATAAGATCTTGGCATCAATAATGCAAAATTGCTCCTAATGACTAGTAAAATCGTAGTAAAATAGTAGTAAAATTAGTAAAATTATTAGTAAAACAAAAGTTAGTAAAATCGGAGCTGCCTGGTAGTAAAACAAAAATAAAAATTAAATTGAAGAGCTGAATTTATAGTAAATTTAGTAAATAGTAAAATAAAAACCCACTAGTAAAATAACAGTACTCTGCAGCTGATTTTTACTGTGCTTATTTCTTATTTCGTATTGTGAACGCTCCGCTTATTTCTTATTGCAGACGCCTTTATTTCTTATTTCGTAATGTGAACCCGACCATAAGACGTATTAAGAGTCGTTCTCTGGTCAGATCGCGTTTTGGTCCTTTGCCCTATTCAGACCCAAAATTGAAACTTTGAGCTAGAGAGCTGTAAGTTGGTACACTAATAGATACTTATGAGTTATCTTTCAGCTGCAAAGGATTAATGGATCTGACGCTCCTGTCCTGAGATATAGCCTTCCGAAAATCGGTCTGCTTAACTATGGGACCAAAATTTCAAACTCGAATTTCTCGCTTCATACTCGGAATTCGGACCTAAAAATTGGGGGTTTTAGAGTACTTTTAGACTGCTTTAAGAAACTTTCGTCAAATTTTCGTTTTCATAAAAAAAATTTTTTTTCGCTCCCTTTGCGCCCCCCTAGCTCGTCTGGAACCCCCAACCCAGTTTTTTTTATTTCAGAAAAATGTTGCGCTATCAATTACCTACCGTTTGGTGTGAAGCATTGTTTGCTCAGACCCGAAAAACGTGAGAAAATTGAGGTCAAACATGTCCCGGTCGCAAAATTTTCGCACTTTTCTCAGGTCAAATATTTCCAAGTCCGGTTTTCCACCTACTAGTACTCATTCGGACTTAATATTTGGGGTTTTAGAGTACTTTTAGACTGCTTTAAGAAATTTTTGTCTAATTTTCGTTTTCAGAAAAAAAATTTTTTTTCGCCCCCTTTGCGCCCCCCTAGCTCGTCTGGAACCCCTCCAACCCAGTTTTTTTTATTTCAGAAAAATGTTGCGCTATCAATTACCTACCGTTTGGTGTGAAGCATTGTTTGCTCAGACCCGAAAAACGTGATAAAAATGAGGTCAAACATGTCCCGGTCGCAAAATTTTCGCACTTTTCTCAGGTCAAATATTTCCAAGTCCGGTTTTCCACCTACTAGTACGAATTCGGACTTAAAAAATTGGGGGTTTTAGTATTTTTAGACTGCTTTAAGAAAATTTTGTCAAATTTTCGTTTTCAGAAAAAAAATTTTTTTCTGGCCCGGTGCGCGCATCTCTCTCGTGTGGAACCCCCCAAACCCAGTTTTTTTATTTCAGAAAAATGTTGCGCTATCAATTACCTACCGTTTGGTGTGAAGCATTGTTTGCTCAGACCCGAAAAACGTGAGAAAATTGAGGTCAAACATGTCCCGGTCGCAAAATTTTCACACTTTTCTCAGGCCAAATATTTCCAAGTCCGGTTTTCCACCTACTACAGGGTGTCTCAAAAAAAATGATCACATTTCGTTTTACTGCCATTTCCGTAAATTTTGACCAAATAGGCTGAAATTTGAACCATAGGTGCCAAAAGTCGTGCAATTTTATGTGTTAAAGTTTGGTGCACTAGGCTTGACTCAATCCCGAGAAATTTCAAAAAAAGTGAAATTTGGTAATTTCAATTGTGAAAGTCGGTCACCGAAAAATGGAAACATTTCCTTTTCCTGTATCTTTTCTAATTTTTGACCGAATTGGATGAAATTTGGAGTGTAAACGCAGAAGTTCAGGGTAATTCGTGTGTAATTAGTTGACGAATGAACTCCAACGCTATCGTTAGAGCTTAGGCGATAATGTAGTGTAACGTTTTTTCGGTGACCGGCTTTTGGTATTGAAATTACCAAATTTCACTTTTTTTGAAATTTCTCGAGAATTGGTCAAGCCTAGTGCACCAAATTTTAACACATAAAATTGCCCGAGTTTGGGCACATATGATCCAAATTTCAGCCTATTTGGTCAAAATTTGCGGAAATCGCAGTGAAAAGAAATGTGATCATTTTTTCGGTGACCGGCTTTCACTATTGATTTAACAAATTTCACTTTTTTTGAAATTTCTCGGGAATGAGTCAAGCCTAGTGCACCAAACTTTAACACATAAAATTGCCCGAATTTGGGCACCTATGGTCCAAATTTCAGCCTATTTGGTCAAAATTTGCGGAAATGGCAGTAAAAAGAAATGTGATCATTTTCTTTGAGACACCCTGTAGTACGAATTCGGACTTAAAAATTGGGGGTTTTAGAGTACTTTTAGACTGCTTTAAGAAATTTTTGTCAAATTTTCGTTTTCAGAAAAAAATTTTTTTCCCCCTTTTGAGGTAATTGATAGCGCAACATTTTTCTGAAATAAAAAAAACTGGGTTGGGGGTTCCAGACGAGCTAGGGGGGCGCAAAGAGGGCGAAAAAAAATTTTTTCTGAAAACGAAAATTTGACAAAAATTTCTTAAAGCAGTCTAAAAGTACTCTAAAACCCCCAATTTTTAAGTCCGAATTCGTACTAGTAGGTGGAAAACCGGACTTGGAAATATTTGACCTGAGAAAAGTGCGAAAATTTACGACCGGGACATGTTTGACCTAAATTTTCTCACGTTTTTCGGGTCTGAGCAAACAATGCTTCACATCAAACGGTACGTAATTGATAGCGCAACATTTTTCTGAAATAAAAAAAACTGGGTTGGGGGTTCCAGACGAGCTAGGGGGGCGCAAAGGGGGGCGAAAAAAAATTTTTTTTCTGGAAACGAAAATTTGACGAAAGTTTCCTAAAGCAGTCTAAAAGTACTCTAAAACCCCCAATTTTTAGGTCCGAATTCCGAGTATGAAGCGAGAAATTCGAGTTTGAAATTTTGGTCCCATAGTTAAGCTGACCGATTTTCGGAACGCTATATCTCAGGACAGGAGCGTCAGATCCACTAATCCTTTGCAGCTGAAAGATAACTCATAAGTATGTATTAGTGTGCCAACTTACAGCTCTCTAGCTCAAACTTTCAATTTTGGGGTCTGAATACTGAAACTCGATCGGTTCAGAGAACGACTCTTAATAATCGTATAGAAAAAGGTCGACCGGCGACTTTTCTGTCTTGCAACATTTGCTGTGTTGTTAAAATGTACTGCGGCGTGTTGTCACGTTCATGCTTTAAATGTGTCAACCGACAGAAAAGTCGCCGGTCGACCTTTTTCTATACGAGTTCAGTTTTTTATACGCCTGCCTTTATCAAAGTTCGTTCAGGCGTTTTTGAAGATCGAATTTCCTGTGTTCTTCTTTCCCTCACGTTTCCATGACAAATTTTATAAAGCAGCCTCACTGGGACACGACGACACACCACACCTGTGTTACGTACATTTGGATTGGAAGTTTGAAGTTTAGTTATAGTGTATAGATAGGCGCTTTGAGTTTGGCTGTACACATGTACACAGAGTCCACCAAAAAAAACAACCCAGCAGATTTTTTGCTGTAGCAACCGCAAATCTCAAACCGATTTGAAAAAATCGTTTTTTAAATGAAAGATAAATAAATTCTTGAAAGATTGATGTAACGTTCATTAAGATAGCCTACTTACGAATGAAGTTGAACATCCACTTCTGGGCGGTGGGGACGGTGTTAGGGACGGACAGGGGAGGGCAAGCACGCACAGTAAGTGGACCTCGGGGCGGAGCCTCGATCGATTGACTAAATCGGTTCCTTACTTCGAGATTTCCGACTTTAGACGGGACATGTTTGTTGCTTCTCCTAACCGCTTCCTAACCGTGCATTTGGCAAACCGTGCTTTCTCCTAACTGCTTCCTAACCGTGCAGTTTGGCAAGCGTTCAAGTGGGCGTGGTGACCGTAAGGATTTAGTACCAGCCCACAAATGCGCGGGGGGTGGACGGTAAGCATTTTCGAAATTGCAAAGTCGGAAACTACTTACCGTCAGGAAACTACTCCAATTGGAGTAGGGTCAACGCCAACCGGTAGTCTTCCGAACAGTGCACAGATTGAATTACATGAGTTGGCGCTTCTGTGGCCAAAAAAATGAGCAGTTTTGGGATGCTTTTAAAGGAAGCCTCCTATTCGACAATTTTAGTGACGTACAGGCCCAGCTATTCAAGGAAATCACTTGAGACCGGCTAAGTAGATGTCAGTCAATTATCCGTCCGAGTTTTAGTAATTTTAAGCAGTGTTCATATGCGTACAATAGGCTACATTGTACCTGCAAGGCAAAAAATGGCTAACGTGCATCTACCAGTGTCTACTATCAGCTCCAAGTCAATAGTATCAACGTTTTTGTAGAGGTACTACACCGAAAACATGTTTATGCCCTTTTTCAAGAGTCCTTGCCGGGTGTTTTGCATGTTTAACGTAGAAAACAGGGGCTTTCTGCTGCGTTTCATTCAATTCTTGTATTGAAATTTGGTCTGAGAGAGCCTAGACATCTTTCGAAGCCTTCGGTAATAAGGCCAGATCAGCATTAGTGGTTAAAAATAGTTTCCATGGCCTAAAACACACGCGCGCGGTCGCAAAATCCTTAGTTCATGAACTAAAAGTTGAGCTTAGTTCAATTCGCCTTAGTTCTTAGTTCACGGTTAGTTCTTAGTTCTTAGTGCTTAGTTCACAAGTGTGAACGCATCTGAACTAAGAACTAAGGCCGTTAGTTCTTAGTTCTTAGTTCACGGCAGTGTGAACCGGGCCTTATTGGTTTGATTGCGTGGCTTGGCTGGCTGGCTTTGGCACATGTTGCAAGGCTCAGCGCTTAGCCGGCTGCGGGCGCACGTTTGAATTTGCCGCTTAAATCCGTGCTGCCCTGTGGGCTGCGCTGCGCCGCGGGCTAACTGCGAGTGCGCGCCCGCACAGGGGCGTTGAGACGACGCGTGCCAAATGGCCTCCCCAGAAAAACGGAAACGGTGAGCATGTGCGGTACGCAGTGGTACACAGTGGTACACCAAGTGTTGCCGGTTTTCCAATGTCACAAATCGCCTCCTCGGAAGTAGAAAAGTTGGAAAATCGCAAGTTGCACCATAAGAGAAGGGAAATAAGCAGTACTAAGGGCAAAATGAAGAAAATGAGCGCTACAGCTCGTGCTGGACACGATTGCTTGTCGCAAAATTGTTTCATTCAATAAGTTGAAATATAAAAAAAACTTACTTTGTGCAAGTCCATTCCTGGCAAGCTAAAGCTGAAAAACTCGTATTCTGTGGCCTTGCACGCAGACTCCCTTTGCCTTCCCATCCCATCCCATATGATGCTACCGATTTATCTACTTGTCATCACTGCCTTTCGGTGGCCTGACACCCAACCTAAATCTAAGCTAACATGGATTCAGAGTCTGGTTTTTATACTGTAAATCGGGTCATTTTTGTTTGAGCATACATAGATCACAGAAATCGATTTCTAAATTGTAGGCAGCGTCAGTACATAGTGAAGAGTATTTGATAGTTTGTGTGAGTGTTTGTAGTATCAAGTTATCGAGTGGTTGTGTGTGTGTGCGCGTTTGAGAGTGTGTGCATGTGTTGTGTTGTGTACAAGACTTACTAGTAAAGACTCCACCTTCCTTTCATTGGTGCCGAACAGACCCGGGAGTTCAAGTTCTACTGCAATCTCGAGTTCTACTATTTGTACTTTCGTTCCCTACGAGTACGAGCGTTCCTTGGTTCGTGATCATCAGGCGCAGCCGTGCCCCATCCGATGCTCACATGATGTCCACTACCTTTCGCGATCGCGTCCAACTTCTGCAAGAGCAACTACAGCGTGATATCGAGCAGCAACAGCAATGGCACATCGAACAACAGCGGCGTAATGCCCACATTGATCGTCTGATCGCTCAGTACCTGTCACGACCCCTGGCAGCTCGTATGAAAGAGGAAGCGGCTTTGCTTTGGGTGTCCAAGTCGGCTCATTAAACACTCCCTTCACTGGGTTAATGGTCGATGCTCAAGTGGTAGTGAAACAAGACGTGGGGAAGGCAGAGGAGTGGAAAGAGGCGGCGAAAGAAGTAAACGATGATGCACAGTTGGGTGATGGAGCTCCAAATGTTCTTTGTTTGGCAAAAGGCCATCTACATTCTGTTTCTGTTGGTATCGTGCACAAAGCACCTTCTCATTGCGCGCTTTCTGGGGCACATGCAGACGATCTCGACGATGTGGCCTCTGCTGACACTAAGGATTCGGCTTTATTGCAGTCTGCTCTATAGGACGTCCAAGATGTAAAAAGAAGGAAGATAAAGAGGCGAAGGAGGAAGAAGAAAGGAGAGAGGAAATTGGAAGAGAAGATAGAAGAGGGGAGTAGAAGGAAGGAAGATGAAGAGGAAGAGAGTAAGAAGGAAGGAAGATGGGAGAGAAAGAGAAGGAAGAGAAAGGATGTGTGGAGGAAGAAGGAAGAAGGGGATGAAGAGGAAGAAGAAGATGAAGAAGATGAGGAGAAGAGTGCTGAGAGGAGAGAGAGTGATGAGGAAGAAAGTGATGTGGAGCAAGATTTTGAGAAGTAAGAGAATGTTATAGAGAAGAAGGATGGTGAAGAAGAAGTTGAGAATGAAGAGAGTAAAGAGAATAAAGTGAAGGAGGGTTGAGAGGAGAAGAAGAAGAAAGAGAGTGAGAAGAAGAAGACAGAGGAAGAGGATGATAGTTCGTTTGAGTTTGCTGCCCAGGAGATGGCATTCCGTTTCCCCAATGACAAGTCAACAAGTGCAAGCGAAGGCACAGAAAGGCCGAGATGTAGCATGTGGGAGATCGAGTCAACATGGTGTCAGTGCAGAGCAGCTTGTTACTGGAGATACCGAATCGACAGAGGCCGAGCAGTTCCCACAGTTCGTTTCCCCGATTGTCAGGCACAGCGGCGGCCCAGTTGACACTTGTGAGGGGGAGTGATGAAGAGTATTTGATAGTTTGTGTGAGTGTTTGTAGTATCAAGTTATCGAGTGGTTGTGTGTGTGCGCGCGTTTGAGAGTGTGTGCGTGTGTTGTGTTGTGTTGTGTACAAGACTTACTAGTAAAGACTCCACCTTCCTTTCAATAGTTAGTCACAGTGTTGACCAAAAAGAGAAAAAAAAGAGAAAGCACTTTAATAGAAAAAAGAAAAAAAGAGAAAGCACTTTAATAGAAAAAAGAAAAAAAAGAAAACACCAGTGCTATATATCAGCCTGTAAGTGAAGTTTACGAAACAAATACATGCATGCATACCACAGATAGAAAAGCACGTCGATCTCCAACCATTCTTTATGGTGCAGCGGAAGGAGGATTCACGTTGAGAGAGAGAGAGAGAGAGAGAGAGAGAGAGAGAGAGAGAGAGAGAGAGAGAGAGAGAGAGAGAGAGAGAGAGAGAGAGAGAGAGAGAGAGAGAGAGAGAGAGAGAGAGAGAGAGAGAGAGAGAGAGAGAGAGAGAGAGAGAGAGAGAGAGAGAGAGAGAGAGAGAGAGAGAGAGAGAGAGAGAGAGAGAGAGAGAGAGAGAGAGAGAGAGAGAGAGAGAGAGAGAGAGAGAGAGAGAGAGAGAGAGAGAGAGAGAGAGAGAGAGAGAGAGAGAGAGAGAGAGAGAGAGAGAGAGAGAGAGAGAGAGAGAGAGAGAGAGAGAGAGAGAGAGAGAGAGAGAGAGAGAGAGAGAGAGAGAGAGAGAGAGAGAGAGAGAGAGAGAGAGAGAGAGAGAGAGAGAGAGAGAGAGAGAGAGATCTATTCGCGTCAAAGTGTAAGTTGGTTTTGTAAGACAGTCAGTGTACATTGTTTTACATTGTATATAGAGTGATCAAATTTAAGTCCAAAAATAATGTACAGTAGTTTGTAGTACTACAAATTAGGCCTATCTCAAGCCGTGACGTACAAACCGTAGTAAGTAAGTAGTAAGAACTTTATGTCCTCAGTTGAAAAAACTTTAAAAATAAAAACCTACATGGGCTAGACAACATATAAGTTGTGTCACCATACAGCGACCACTTAGAAAACCGTGTTGGCAGTCTGTAATCAGTCTGTGGCACTACAATTTCGTTAATTATAGTTGACTCAAGAACTACTGGGGGCGTCCAAAATACTGATAAAGCCTATAATGATTCTTAACACTAGAATGAAAGTACAGTATTAGTCACTGTGGCAACCCTTTAAATTAGAAGGGTTGCCGGTTGCCTGTTACTGCCACTCCCGATCGACAGTAGATGGTAGAGAACCCTCTGAATGTATGAGCTCTGGTATCTGAATTAACTGTATATTTGCCAGTGTTCAAAAAAATATAGTCGGCGTATCGCACCAGAGGAGTCGGCGTAAGGCACCTACAGGTTGAGGCTCGTAAAGCACCACCCAGTGGGCGTAAGGCACCCTTTTAATTGGTCGGCGTAACGCACCGGTCGGCGTATCGCACTAACACCACCCGTGCTGTGCTTTCGTTTTGTTCTTTAAGCGCATTTATTGTAGCGAATACCGTCGAATGTACTGTTCTGGTCAACGATTTTTTAAGCCGTAAGGTACTTGTTGATAGCACAGATTTTTTGCGTTTGGAATGAAAATCGGCAAAGAAATCTGCAAAGCACTGCATTTGCAGACTTTTTCTGCGTTTTTCGCAGATTTTGTACCATTTACAGTCGCAGAAACAATCTGCGAAATTCCGCAGATTTTCTGCGTGAATTCGCAGAAAAACGTATTAGGATCAAGGGTAGCAGACAAATCTGCGGATTTTCTGGCAGATTTTCTGCCGTATACCGCAGATCCACCTTAAGAGAGTAGTTACAAGATAAAAAATGGACTAATTGATTTAAACCATGGCGATTTCTTTGAGTTAAATCAGCGAAAATCGCGCGGACATTCACAGATGATGAAAGTCCAGAGTAGTCGTACAACGTAAAGAAGCATTTCTTTTCAAATAGAGTAGTGAACCATTGGAATTTGTTAACGGAAGAGCACGTGGCTGCTCGTTGGGTGGGCGTATTTAAAGATAAACTAACAATTAGTAATCGAGGTTTGCGTAAGCAGTGGCGTATCCAGGGGGGTGTCGGGTGGGTACACATCCCCTTTGCGGTGGAGGTTGGAAGAGAAAGCATGTCCAAACTAAGCGAAACTAATGAATTATGTATCAAAACTGTCAATTTTGTGCTCAGAATGCCTTTTAAATGCGTATTTGAAGGCTACAATTTCAAAATTTCCTCGCCCTGGTCGGGCAGAAGCCCAACCAGGCCACTTTAAACTACTAAAACTTGTAACTTCTGTTAATTTTAAGCCTGGAATGTGTTTTAAACGCGTTTTTGAAGGCAAATTTTGCTAAATTTTCTTACCCTGGTTGGGCAGCGCCCAACCAGGCACTTTCAAAATTATACACCCCCCTTTCCGAAATCCTGGATTCGCCACTGTGCGTAAGTGCACTGCTAGCACTTACGCTTTGCACTGGAGCCTCTGAATTTGTCCTGGTCGCCAATTTGAACATTCTTCTTATACTAACAAGTTCGTGTGCAATAAACTTTACTTTAACACATTCGATTACTGGTTTGCGTATAAGTGCATTGCCAGCAAACCGCCTTGCACTGTAACTTCTGGTTTTGTCCTTGTCAAAAATTGGTAAACTTTTCTTACTAACAAGTTTTCACGCCCAACAAACTTTTCTAAAGAAGTCGTTTAACGGCGGCAGCTTGTGTTAAATCTCGACATACCTACGTATTATGACTAAACCAGTGGGCAAAATGTTACACTGGCGTTTGGTCTTTTCGGCTTTATTCCATGCCGGATTCGGATCAAGTGCCTACTACCAATTGAGTCCTCTGAATAATATCCAAGGGGACATAGAGTCCTTCAGCAACCTTTCTTTCCACCGCCACTATCACAGACCGTTATCCCAGTCAGGCGTAGCTTGGATCTGGGCTTGCATAGCTGCTGCAGTAGACGTCGGGGCTGTGTTCGGTGCGTTCATTCTCAAATACCTGCTGGAAAAATGGGGACGCAGGAATACTGTGATGCTGCTCAAGAACGTCATCCAAGTTCTGGGCTCTGTTTTCCAATTTCTCGCCAAACCTGCTTGGTCTTTTGAGCTGCTTCTGATTGGACGGTTTGTATCGGGGATAGCAATTGGACTGGCCATGTGTATCCCCGTCTATCTGACTGAATGTGCTCCTATAAAATATCGGGGATTTGTGGCTACTATCGCCTATCTGGGCACGCCATTTTGGACCACAGTTGGATCAGTAGTCGGAATGCCACAAATTCTCGGAACGGACAGCACCTGGCACTATGCGTTAATCCTACCAGCTATTCCCGCTTTTCTACACGCCGCGCTAACACCCTGCATCCACGAGTCGCCGAAATACCTGTACATTACGAAGAGAAAGGAGGAAAAAGCAGTTAATTCTGTCGCATTTTATCACGGCCCTCACGTGAAGACAGAGAAGGTTCTAGCCGAGTTCAGACGCGAAGCAGAAGTAGCTAAATCGACCGCAACCAGGCCGGCTGGTTTGAGAGAAATTTTCACCAACCGCCAGTTTCTCTGGCCCTTTGTTTTGTGTCTTGTGGCCAATGTGGCTCAGAACTTTGGGGGAACTGATTTCACTTTTCAGTACTCGTCCGGATTTATGCAACTGCTGGGAATTTCTAAGCACATGTCCGCTGTTTTCACTGTAACGGTGACCCAGATTCCCGGTCTGTTTATTTGTATATTCGGTTTGTTTTTGGTTGAGCGATCCGGCAGACGATTTTTTATGTTGTTTGGCATTCTGTTGGGAATTTTCGCTATGAGTTTTGTTTTCGTAGCCGGCTTGTTGCCCAAGGATAGTTTGGCCGGCTCAATTTTAGGTATAATTGGTCTGTTTTTGAGTATTGCGGGATATTACATAGGACCCAGCTTTATCGCTGGCATACTACCAGGGGAGTTATGCCCCCAGGGCAGCCGGTCGCTGACCTCTGGGGTGTCTTTTGCAGCCAGTTGGTTTCCTGTGGTGATAATAATTGTGCTTTATCCGCCATTGCAGTTAGCTATAGGATCCTATTCTGTACTACCACTTGTACTTTTGGGCATTTTGTCCTTCGTCTTTTTGTATTTCTACCTGCCCGAGACTACGAATCTTCCAGTGGACGAAATCGTGGAGAGATGGATGAAAAATAACGATTCTATGCCTGAAGAGGAAAGAGATTTGTTGGGCGAAACAGAACAGAAGGACACTTATGGCTCTGTCACAAATTGAGGCTATAGCGTATTATATTATGGCTGGAATTACTCAGTAGATGCTTTTGGTTCAAACTGTTGAAATAAAAACATTCGACATTACGCAATTTCTACAGTTATTGTCAATTTCATTTTCACATACATAATCTTTAATTTCTCAGGATTTGGTTCAACTTGATGCACCAAACTTTAATGAACAAAGTTCCCACTACTTTAGTCTCATCCCTACCGTGTCCAGTGGGGCTGTTGAATTCTGATACTTAGTTTTGGATTATCAGCTACTAAAGTAAGCTGTTGCTACTGTACATGTATGTTGCCGTGAATAGTGCATGGTATGGTACGAGTTTTTGACCAGGGATGGATATTTTTCTGAAAAGACCTCGGCCTGCCTTTTTTTTCAGTTTTTTCGGTTTTTTTTCGTAATTCAATTTCATCACGCAATCTAAAGGTTTTCAGCATTTTTTACCAAAATCACTTCCTAGGTACCTTTGCCGAAAAGGGTAGTAAACCCACTATATATGTACATTCAAAAATCACTGTTTTAATTGCTTGAACTATGAAATGAAAAGCAGAGCGTAAAATATTACAAAACAGAGTGAGGCCAGTATATAATAGGTGACAAAGGCTAAATAGGTCTTTGTTTTAAGAGTCAGTCTCTGAACCGATCGAGTCTAGCTTGTTAATTGGAGCTATAAGCCAAAAATTGTTATCTAAGCAGTACTGTTAGACTACTTTAAGAACCTTTCATCAAATTTAACTTTTGAAGAAAAAAAATTTTTTCGAACCCCTTTCCAAGGGCTGGGACCCCCTAGACCGTGCATGTTTATTATGGGTCGAAAATTCTTAAAATTTCAACTATTTATCTTTGTGTGCAAATCGTCCCCGAGCCCATAATCTTTTATACCAGCGTGTAGCTAAGACATAGCGCTACATTAATGTGAAATAAAAAGAACGGTCTAGGGGTCCCAGCCGAGTTTTGGCCCTCGAAAGGGGGTCGAAAAAAATTTTTTCTTCAAAAGTTAAATTTGATGAAAGGTTCTTAAAGTAGTCTAACAGTACTGCTTAGATAACAATTTTTGGCTTTCAAGTCCAATTAACAAGCTAGAAATTTTAGTTGAAATTTTTGGGACCACAATGAAGCATGCAAAAAGTGGCATTTTCAATCTTCGAACGCAAATATCTCAGTGTTTGCCGTCCCGAAGCCCATAGGGGCTGTGCAAAAATGACGTCATCGGTTAGGGGGAGGGGGGTTTGCCAAATGATGACAACCGATGACAAGGGGGGAGGGGGGTTCGGCATATGATGACGTCACTTTTGTCTCATAGGGAAATTTTGAGAAATTAGCCTTCAAAAACGCATTTGAAAGGCATTCTTAGGTTAAAATGAACAGTTTTAGTAGTATGAGGAGGGCTGGTTGGGATTCTGACCAATAAGGACGAGAAAATTTTGAAGAATTAACTTTCAAAAACGCATTTAAAACGCATTCTGGTCTTGTTTTCTTTTTGTTTTGTTTTTTGAGTTCCACTGCCCTTTCAGACAGCTCAGGACACCCCTCGCACTTTTCAGAGCCCTTCATTGGGGGTAGCCCTGTCCAGTGGCGTATCCAGGATTTCGGAAAGGGGGGTTTAAATTTTTAGAGTGCCTGGTTGGGCCGCTGCTGATTTAGCAAAATTTACTTTCAAAAACGCATTTAAAACACATTCCAGGGTTAAAATTAACAGAAATTACAAGTTTTAGTAGTTTAAAGTGGCCTTGTTGGGCTTCTGCCCGACCAGGGCGAGAAAATGTTGAAAATTTAGCCTTCAAAAACGCATTTAAAAGGCATTCCGAGCACAGAATAGACAGTTTTGGTACATAATTCATTAGTTTCGCTTATTTTTGACAGACTTTCTCTTACTACCTCCACCACCACAAAGGGGGGTGTACCCACCCTACCCCCCCCATGGATACACCACTGGCCCTGTCTACAAGCAACCCACCCCTTTGCTGCCAATAGGTGCAACGGCAGCGCCGGTTCGGTTCCCATTTACCTACTGGCCATCATCGGCTTTCGGTGGACTGGGTTGGGCTTTACGTCGACTACTTCCAGTCGCTTCGACCGGTTTCGAACCCACAAACAACCGCTCTCACGGATGTCGGGGCCACTGTGACAAACGGGATAGATAGATTTATTGTCATTGTTAGCAACTAACAAACAAAATGAATGCCCAACAAAGCAGACTGCAACACAGAGCGGGCTGGGCCGCTAAACGGCTACCAATGCCCTACCCTTCAAGTGAGGTGTTAAGTCGTAATCGTCTAAAGCTTTACGAAAGCTGCGTGCGGACCTACTTTCTACTATGCCATTAGGTAAACTATTCCAGATTGAAATAACTCTGACCGCAAAGAAGTATTTTCGCAAATCTAATCTGGCTTTAGGCATGTACAATTTGTACGTGTCCTCGCGTGGTTGTATAGTGAGCATAAGCAAAGAAGGCTTCAGCAGGAACATCCACCAATCCATGCAGAATTTTATAGACCATGACAAGATCTGTAATAATGCGTCGTTTCTCCAACGACTCCAGGTTTAAAACATATAAACGTTGACAGTATGGAAGAAACTCGAGACCAGAGACTCGTCTGGTAAACAATCTTTGAACTCGTTCCAACAAGTCAATATCTTTCAACAGATAGGGGTTCCAAACTTCACTAGCATACTCTAGTTTTGGACGGACGAAAGTTTTAAATAATTTCACCAAGAATGACTTTGTCCTGGTTTCAAACGAGCGAAAAATTAAGTTAACCAACTGAAATCCTTTTAAAGCAATTTGCTGACAGTGTTTAGAGAATTTCAAATCATCTGAAATCAAGACGCCCAAATCTGATATGACATGTACAACCTCCAAACTTTCACCATTGGCCGTATATGGTGTGTCTGCATTGCCATGACCAAAATGTAAGACCGCACATTTATGGATAGCAATAGAAAGCTGCATTCTCTCTGCCCAAGTCATTACTCGTTCAAGATCGTTCTGCAATACTTCATTGATATGAAATTTAGGAACTGCAAAATAAATCTTTGTATCATCTGCATAGAGAACCAAGTTTGCCTGTGACAAAACCGACCCGACGTCGTCTATATATACCAGAAACAATAGAGGACCTAATTTGCTACCCTGAGGTACGCCCGAGGTAATAGGTAACAAATTAGAGGATTCACTATCAATGCTAACGTATTGGGAACGATCAGACAAGTAATTCCGCAACCATTTTAACAATTTTCCTCTTACCCCTTTTGCCTCAAGCTTTGCAAGTAGTTTTGCATGGGAAACCGAATCAAAGGCTCGTGCTATATCAAGATATATTACATCTACTGTTTGGTAATTGTCGAGCTGTTTGGTCCACTCATTCATACAAAATAAAATTTGAGTAACTGTGGAACGTTTACTCATAAAACCAAACTGTTTTGAGGAAATTTTGTTTGTACAGATTAAAAATGAGGCCAACTGATCATAAATAATTGATTCAAAGACCATACCCGCTTTACAAAGAGAGCTAACCGGTCTGTAATTTTTTACACACTCGGCTGGCCCTTTTTTGTAAATCGGTGTTATTCTTGCGATTTGGATACACCACTGGCCCTGTCTACAAGCAACCCTCCCCTTTGCTGCCAATAGGTGCAACGGCAGCGCCGGTTCGGTTCCCATTTACCTACTGGCCATCACCGGCTTTCGGTGGACTGGGTTGGGCTTTACGTCGACTACTTCCAGTCGCTTCGACCGGTTTCGAACCCACAAACAACCGCTCTCACGGATGTCGGGGCCACTGTGACACACGGGATAGCGTAAACTACCCATGGCTAGACTTTGTAGTGACTACTAACTACAAACTAAAAGACTACTAACTACCTGACTTTTGGGGAAAATGGGACTACAAATTAACTCTAAGTACAAACTAAATCCGCTGACTACAAATTGACCACTAACTACATATTTTTTCCTCCCGAGTTTGTAGTCTCAAATCTTGAAATCTGCACGGTTGTTTACAGATATTTTATAACAGTTTAAGAGAAAATTTCACAAAAATCGCGAAAATTTTCCATTAATCAGACAAATTAAAAACGTTACTTGGCATCTAGTTCATTGATCATCAAATTTAGTTCGTAGTTGTACTGTAGTTATAAGTGCATACATAAATGAGAACTCTTATAGGTCCTCCAATGATTAGTGCAGGGATCAGGTACAAACAAACGACATTAAATGGCAGCTTTAGGCCGATTTGTTGATAAAAAAAGTTAAAAGGAAAGTTGGAAGTCTAACTTTTCAAAATTTTCTAGCCCTGGAGGCCTCTTCAGAGTCTGAAGTTCAGACTATAAAAACTGCTCATTTTTAGTAACGTTATACTCAGAATGCTTTCAAAAGCGTTTTGATGGCTTTTTTTATTTGTTTTACCTGATTCAGCCGTGACCCAAGAAGAGTTATTTTTCACTTCCTTTTGCAGAATCCTGAGTAAACCAACAGAGTAAAGACGAAAACAATTGGGAACATACTGTACAATATATGTAAAAAGGGTTTACAAGGAGCCTTACTCTGAGTGGCGAAGATTAACCACCAGAGATGGATGTGCAAAGTTTTGTTGCTACGGGTATTTGAATTTGAATTGGGTATGGGCATGGGTAGGTATATTTTAAAATACCCATACCCGGGTATGGGTATGGGTAGGTATTTTAAAAATACCCGGGCATCGGGTATAAATCGGGTATTTTTCGTTTTTTTCGCGTGGTTCCCTAAAAATGTCAAATTTCAATAGGTTATGAAAAAAAAGTTTTTTAAATCTGCTTTTTTAACAACAATTATGTAACAGCTGATCTAACCGCTACAGTTTTACTTTACAGTTACAGGAACAGTTGTGAATTTTCGAATTGTTTTGTAGATTAACATTGGCAAAAGAACCGAATCAGCTTTCTGGAGTAATTAATAGTACTTCTGATTCTGGCTCAACCACCATAGTGCTTACTACGTACATACCAGTGTTGTGCCGGTTGAATTTAGTTAGTTATTTACTAAGTAAGAACATTAGTTAGTTAGTTAGTTACTAACTTTTACTAACTAAACTCAGATTTCGCTTAACTAAACTCAACTCAAACTAAACTCATTTTCAGGAAATTACTAAGTAAAAAATCGAGCTACTTAGTTATGAGTTTAGTAACATTCAGTTTAGTTATAGTGTTAAAGATAGGCGCTTTGGCCATAGGTATCTAGTTTGGAGTCGAAATTCTCAACAATTCTGGGGTTTCATTCAGGTTCTCGATTTTGGGGTCTCTGACAAAGAGGGCACGAGGTCTCACTGGTGGTAAACGCCAATGCTTGTATAAAAAAAGAGAATACTTCTTGGCATTCGCTATGGTTTTTGTATACTGCATATGTACATACATACGTATACATACAGGTCATCCGCCAAAGGGGGTTGTGAGGTTTGAGTCCGGTCAGCCAAAATCGGGGAGGATTGAACACAAAAAATCGCAAAAAAACTGCTAATAAGGCCCAGACCATACATGTAACAGGGGGTCTGGGGGGTCTGCCCCCACCCGACTTAGGCCAGATCCCCCGGATGGGGACGTCCCCCTCCCCCAAGACGATTTTGCCGACCCTCCCCACCGATTTTTCTGGCAAGTAATTTTTTGAGGAAAATTTTGCGATTTTTTGCAATTTCAGACACAAAAATTGGTAAAATCGCCTTCAAAACAACAGTTTTTAGCTGTATTTCAGCCCAAATTCGCGATTTTTGACGATTTTTAGCCCAAAAAATGCGATTTTTTCGATTTTTGAGCGTTTTTTAGTGCTCAACCCCCCTCCCAAAATTTTGGCTCAGACCCCCTCGGCCGGTGCCAGACCCCCCACCCAACCCCCTCCCCCCTTCGGCGGATGACCTGTTGCATGTACGTATGGCCCAGACACAGCTAAAAGCCGCTGCTTTATACAAGCAATTTTAGCAATTTTCTTGCCTAGTTGTAAAAAAATTGGCGCAAAAATTGCGGTTCAGAAAATCGAAGGGAAGTCCTCCTGAGCTTCCGATCTGGAGGTTGGCTTTTGCTGGGGCGGGGCAACCCTCGAAACCTCTGTTTTACTGTACGTACATGCACGACTGTATGAAGTCTGCCTATCTCCGCCCTCTTTCCCAATCCAATGAATAGGAAAACAGATCGCCTAAAATTAGATAAACGATAGGTAAATAAACATTTGTTTTGTCCACATACAATGTATTTCCATATTTTTCATTGTTCCTGCCCTGATATGCAGCTTTTTGACAAAGTAGCGGTCAGATTTCGAAATTTTTATAGAAAATAATGAGAAATAATGTTATTTTGTGAATATTATGAACCTAATGAGGTCTACCGAGCTAAAACAAATCGGTTAAATGCATTAGTGACCTTACTTCTGCTAGTTTATTTTAACTAAACTCATAACTAAGTAACTCGATAATTTTCGACTAACTTACTAAACTCAGAGAGCGAATTTAGTTACTAACTTTTACTTACTAAATTCAAATTTGAAAAGTTGTAACTAACTTTTACTAACTAAATTGGGAAAATTTTCGTTCGGCACAACACTGGTACATACTACCAACATACCTAGGTAATAGCAAGAATGAATAAGGGAAGAATGTTCCACTGCGCTATTTAACGCGAAACATCTATTTAACATACTAGCTCTACTAGTATTTACTGGTGTGCGTTACTGAACTGATGACAAATCTAACCTGTAAAACATACACATACGCTGCCATAATTTGTACATACATTTAGGTATGGCCAGTGGTTTTCAAAAATTCACGCTACAGCAAAAAAATTATGCTAAAACCGCCGATAACATGACCGGATGCGATAATTTACGCAAAAAACCGCACTTGATTCCGTGAAAAATTAGAAAAATGCGATCTAAAAGCGTCCATCTGCGAAGAACTTTTGTATGGCGCACTTGACCATTTTTAATTATGGGCAACAGATTTGAATAACTCGCGCTAGAAGCAAAATTTACGCTAAAACGGCAATAGCATGACCGGACGCAATTATTTACGCAAAAAACCGCACATAACTTCATGAAGAATTGGAGAAATGCGGGTTCAAAACAGCCGCGAGGATCAAATCGCGTAAATTAGTGTTTATAACTTGGTCGCCGTCAAAGCGGTGGCTGATTTTCTATGGCGCGTGTTACGAAGGTGAAACCAACTTGATTATTTAAAATTTACTAGAAAGATGTGAATAATCGTCGCCCAGCTAAATTAATGCAAAAAAGTATGATTGCAAGTGTTGGGTACAATAAAAGCCTGAAATGGCAAAAATTTAGGGTTACAGAAACTTCAACATCGTTTGTGGGGTTAACGGCAAAGAGCATAGAGCAAATTCTTATATCATTCGAAAGTCTGAAGTCTACTGTACACGGAACCGATTGAACATCTTGCGCCGAATTCGTCGTTTTTTTACAAGAACGAGGAACATGAAAAAAATCCACGAAAATGCCCATTTTCAGTAGTTAAGAAAGAATCAAATTTGTGGGGACCATGCCGAAGTGCGGAAAGAAAAAAAGCGGTGCTATATAGGTAACGAGTTGCGCTGATTTTAAAGCCGGTTGAACAAAATTTGAATCTACTCTCCTTTTAGCAGAAAATGGCCATTGAAAAACGACGAATTCAGTTTTCGAGAGGAAAATGCCCTTTAACGGGCGAATTAGGATTCAAAATGCATCTTATTCGATAGCTCACACTCTGTTTCATATAAATACATCACATCCCCATATCAATAACGGAACACAAAAAAGCATTTGCGCTTGAAGTTGCAAAAACGGCTTTGGACCACTTTTTGGCTGTGATTTTGTATTTTCTATTCGGCGCGGCGCGAACGTGCTTTGGCCATCTCTAATACATTTTCCTACACATAAACAACCATAATTTGTGCATTTTCCTTGCTTGCTTTTCTTACGTATGTTTGACTTTACAAGTTGTTGAGATTATTAAGATGCATTTTGCGAGAAAGTCAGCTTTGAGGGGGCAAGCAGGGCCATCTCACGGATCTGGCTGATATTTATATCTATTAAAATAGAGCACAGTCGAAGACCAACGGTGCATGCCCGGCCACCAGCAACCCCCTAGAACCGGAGCTACACCCCCTCAAAGTTGGGTCGGCAGCAATTTTCGGGCTCATTTTAATAGCTCTGACACCCTCCATTCAAACGATCACCCTTCATTCGTTTCTTAAGCTAGGATCCCGACTCTATATGGTTTTGTAGCTGGCCCAATGGCCTTTCATT
>JASANB010004662.1:0-33894 GCA_030248155.1 Sabatieria punctata | reverse complement strand
ACATAGACCTAGTTCGTATCGTAGTGACTACTAACTACAAGCCAAAAAGAAAGACTACTGACTAAACTACCTGACTTTTGGGAAAAATGAGACTACAAATTAACTCTATTGTAACTACACCCCTCCCCCCCCCCCAGTTATTTTATAACAGTTTAAGTGAAAATTTTAAAAAAATCGCGAAAATTTTCTATTAATAAACAGAAATTGCAAACATTGCTTGGCATCTTAGTTCATTGATCATCAAACTTCGTTTAGTAGTTGTACTGTAATTATAAGTGCATACATAAATGAGAACTATTAGATCATTCAATGATTAAGTCCACCACCATACATGTAACAGAGGGCGGTCTGCCTCCACACCAAAGCACGAAAGAACCAGACCTTCAATCGGGGGACCCTCGAGACGATTGTTCGGCCCTCTCTGATCTTTCTGGCAAGTAAATTTTTGAGTAAATTTTTTCGATTTTTTAGAATTTCAAACACGAAAATTTGTAAAATCGCTTGTAAAAATAAATGCATTTTAGTTGTATTTGAGCCAAAATTAGCGATTTTTTGCGATTTTTACGATTTTTCAGTAGCCAAAACCGCCTCCCCATAAACTGATGTCATCATTTTTGCACAGACCCCAGGGACTACAAATAGACTACTAACCACTAACTACAAACTCGGATCGCTGGCTGAATTGACTACTAACCACAAAAACTGAAGCCTGAAAAAGCTTGACTACCAACCACTAACTACAAACTAAAATTTGGTTGGGAACTAGGTCTGCACACAACACAACACACAATTGTCGCGTCTTGGCCATGGGTACATGTAGTTTACATTATCTCGTGTGTCACGGCACCCGTGGAAGCGGTGTGTTTGTGGGTTCAAAACCTGTCGAGGCGATGGGAACTAGTCGACACAAAGCCCAACCCAGGCCGTCGAAAGTCAGCAATGGCAGGCAAGTAGATAAATGGGGACTAAACCGGCGCTGTCTTGCACCCACCGACAGCAAAAGGGGAGGGTTGTTGTTGAGGAGGCAGCCGGACCTTGTGTCTCGTCCTGCTCTAAAGCAGTTGACTAATCCTAGTCCAAAAGGACAAAATGTTATAACACACAACTAAGACATCTGAATCTTTATTCCTGAGCCTGTTCTATTGCTGCTGTTTCGAATTCATTCAGTCAGTGAGGCGGCAGACAGTTGATTGTGCTGAATAGTGAATAGGTCGATTTTAATTTGGCGCTAATTATGACGGCGGCCTGAATTTTACTGGGTCCGGCCCCTCTATTCGTTGTTCTTTTGGGCGAAGATATTCGGAAAACTCGAAAAAAGGCAGACGGTCTTTTTCTGGCCAACGCTGTTTTCCACAGTAACAACGTACATAAACTACATACACATCTTTCTGCTTGTTCAACTGACGTGGTACCAGGAACAGCATCCAAGTTAATAGAGTGTTTCGTAACAACAGATTTACTTCTATGCAAAAGTGATGGTGCGCGTCAGAAATAAAATCAAGACCAGTAGACGGATCTGAAGAATCAAGAAGCGATGATGTTAATGCTGACTTTGGCGTAGGAGCCGCCAGATTCGAAGACGTTCTGAGGGTTCTGCTCGTCTTGAGGCAGGTCCACCACTTGGACCACTAATTTGTCTTGCTTCGGAGGTCCAGTCAAGCGTGTCACTGTAAGAGTTGAAGAGGACGAAGGTTCCAGTAAGCCGAAGACCGGCACGAAACGGTACAACTCCCTGTCCGTGCATTTCACCTTGAAGGCCAATCGGTTCTCGGTTGTGTTGATCACTTGGTGCACCACTGACTGGCCCGCCGCACTCACTTCGCACACCTCCGGCTCCAGACGAATACCTGCCTCTGCCTCTCCCATCACACAATACACAACAATATCATCTCACTCATACTCTATCTACTCTATCTATTTACCTGCGTCATGTACTGTAGCTGCACTTTTGGGAGAGCTACCTGTAATCCTGTAATTGTAAAGTTAAAGCACCACAGACTGACAAAAATGGTCAAAGCTGCCTGATGCCAAGGCTTTCTGCTCCATACTGTTCCGTTCCGCATCATTTGCGTAGAAGAACGCGTGACCCTCTATGTGTCCACAGCATTTCAGTGTCTTGCAGAGTCACGTGCATTTGGCACCAAGCGGCTCGGCACGTGACCTGAAGATTTTCAGGCCCGGTCAGGGAAAGCTAGCTAAAATCGCCTAAAAATCATGCAAAATCGCCTGGTGTGGGTATTATTGGTAAAAAAATGTGCTGGCAAAAAGTGTGTCTCAACACTGTAAAAAAACACTTTCTTATTATTCAGTCAGACATTGAAGGATAGAAAGAGTGCTAATTGGTCTGCTATTCGCATAAATTCAGCTAACTTTTAGTTGATTGGCGCAAAAAGTAAATTTACTTTCCAGATAACACGACGAACGTGCAGTACTGTACGTACAGCATTACAGAAAGCACAATAAGTACGTTTTATGGCATTGGAAAGAAGGCCTTCGTTAGCAATTTTTGTACTATAAACAATAGCTAATACAGTCAGGCACTTAACACCGTTTATGGTACCGACACCATATAATGTGCCGGTACATATATGGTACCGGTACCTAGTGTGAAATAAGGCGGTACCATATATGGTCACCGTGTATGGTACCCCCACCTTCGGGGCCTGTGGTGGTACCATATAATATGGTACCCCCACGTTCGAGGCCTGTGGTGGTACCATATATGGTAGTGGCACCATATATGGTACCGGCACAGGCCCCGAAGGTGGGGGAACCATATATGGTGACGGTACCATATATGGTACCACTCTGTTCAAATTTCGTACCATATACATATGGTAGTGGCACCATATATGGTACCGGCACAGGCCCCGAAGGTGGGGGCACCATATATGGTGACGGTACCATATATGGTACCACTACCCTAGGTACCGGTACCATATATGGTACCGGCACCTTATAAGGTGTCGGTACCATAAACGGCGTTAAGTGCCTGACTGTAATAATGATCGAAGTTTGAAGGAATGTGTCTTATTCTGGTTCAGTTTTTGGGTGTCTCAGGGAGTGGCACTGTTTTCGGTCTACAACTAACATCCTGTGTACTGTAGTACTCCAGCTCAAGTATGTCACAAAATCAGCATAGTAGTGTATTTTTGTAGGCGATGCGAGTGCGCGGGTGTTTTGTGCGTTTTCCTTTCCATGCTGTTTGGCTTCACCTTTGCTTTTGTTGTTCTTGCCCAGCCATCGTGTCTTAGCGCATCGCCTAACGTCCGTGAATGTGACTACTTTGGCAAAAACTCGCAAACAAGTAAGCTTTGCTATATGCGGAAGATAGAAGAACATACGTACTGTAGTGTTGAAATTCAGATCGAAAGCTTAGCTGTCTGACTAACGGTATGTGTTCCAAGCGAACTTGTGAATGTCCGGCAGGTTATACAGGTAAGCAGTTAGTAGTTAGCTTACCGATAATAAGGATACCACTGTTTAGGCGAATTTTGTGAGAAACAGATTATGATGTGTCCGCCGAATCGATGCAGTAATGGTGGTGTCTGTGTTAGTCACGGTACGTGGGACCAGTGTCTGTGTGGTAATGGCTATGAGGGTGGTGACTGTGACCGACGCAACGTTGGCTGGAAAGCAGTCAGTTTACCGCGCTACTGTCAAAATGGAGCCACTTGTCTTTATTCGTATCAACTTGATGTTTATCGCTGCCTCTGCCGACCCGGCTACTACGGACAATTTTGCCAGCACCGAACACCGACCGGCAGTAACGATTACTCCGACTACTTCATGCCGAGTCCGTCGCGCAATTCCATCGGAGATGTCAATGACATTTGCAGAACTAACCCTTGTCAAATGGTACTACGTACATTACATTTGCAATTCGTTGCGCGCTTAAATAAAATGTAACACTTTCAGAGCCCTTGTAGAAATGGAGGCACCTGTCTACTTCGTAACAGTACGTTCCGTTGCAAGTGCAAGCCGGGTTTCACAGGCAGTTTGTGCGAGTTATACGCCAATCCGTGCGCCTCGGTCCGGTGCAGACGGTCGGCTAATAAAGTTTGCGTTGCCAGACGTGGAAAGGTCAGTTGTGAGAGTGCCTCGAAAAATCCGTGCAAGAAGAAGGGTCTAATCTGCGTCAGCAATTCCACATGTGCAGTGCTGGATAGAAATACAGTCAAGTGCGCTTGTCCGCTAGGCTGGACAGGCAGCTGGTGCCACGAGCCAGTCGACCCTTGTCTCTTCGGTCCGTGTCTGTTCGGCGGTCTTTGCCAGCGCATTGGACTCAACGATTTCAACTGTATTTGTCGGCCACATCTGAGCGGCCAGTTCTGCGAGGTCTGTGACCCTTGCCGTCCAAATCCCTGCTTAAATGGTGGTGTGTGCGCTCCCTCAAATTCCAGTTCCAAATTTACGTGTCAGTGTGTCGGAGGTAACCCTCTTGCATTCCTCTCCAATGAACGATTAGTGTTTGCGTTTCAGGCTGGAATGGCAGTTTGTGTGCATATCGGGGTAGTCCCTGCGAGGGTATTCCCTGTTTTAACGGAGGCACATGTGAGCTGGACATGCACAGTGGGCAAGCGAGTTGTAGGTGTCCACCGGACAATAAATTTATCGGCGCCTTCTGTGAACATCAGAATGCTTGTCAGCTGATTGGACCATGCAACAGGAAAGGAACTAAGAAATGTACGATGAACTCCACTGATGGAACGTTTCTGTGCAGTTGTACTTCTGATTATTTTGGCTATAGATGCAGTTATTCCGCTCAAGCTGTGTCCGGTAGGTACTGTTGAGCTCTCTTCACGCTGTCCGCTCTATTTTTAGCAAAGGATTTTTGTCAAAAACACAAACCTTGTTTGAACGGCGGTGTGTGTCGGAAGGAAGATGATTCGGGTTACAAGTGCAGTTGTCAAAAGAATTCGTGGGGCACTGATTGTCAATGGAACATGTGTTCGCTAGATAGAGTAGGTTGCTTCATACATGTACATGTACGTACGTAGTCGGACTGCCGTACTACGTACGTGCATTGTAGGTGCATCGTTATAAACCATTAGCACGTTTTTAGTATCCATGCGTAAATGGGCGTTGTGTATTGGATAAAAACGGCAAATCAACATGCGATTGCTCTAGCACTCCTTACGGAGGAAAATTCTGTCACAAATTCAGTTGGATTCGTTGTCGGCGTCAGATCTGTCACAATCATGGCACTTGCCACTTTTCGAAATCCGGTCGTATCAACTGCAAATGCGATGAGATTTGGTCGGGAGAGCGGTGCAGCGACAACTCTGATGAAAATTCGAGCGCCGAACAGTCATCAAGTAACTGCCTGGCTTGCTAAACGTGTTATTGTCATAGTTTTGTTTTAAGAGTGGTATAATACTTGGTGGGGTATTCTACTGATTATCGTATCTTTTGTTATCATTCTGGCCATCGTCTTACTGTGCTTGCTGTGTTCTACCGGAAAGACGGCAGATTCCATTAACAAAAAGCGCAAGATTACGCAGAATAGAGTAGAAAGACCGCCGTCTCCTTTGCCGACCTCACCGGTTTCACCTGATCAAGTAGCTAAAGTGGAGAAACCCACAAAACCACCAGCATCACCAACATTAGAAACCTCGGGCTCACCATCGAGCAGGAGGGAAAAAACTGCAATTCCGTTACCGGCACGTCCAGTTTATCCTGCAGAAATACCACATGTACGTACGTACTTCATGTACACTCAATCCTTAATGCAGTTTGGCTCAGACGAACTTTCGATTTCGCGAAGACTTGGCGTAGTTTTGCAAAGCACCGTAATCTAACCAATTAATCTTGAACTCGACCATTTTTTTATTTTTCGGCAATAAAATTAGTAGGCTTTTGCAAGTTACGCTTTAGCCTTGCACAGGCGAAGTCACTTTGACGAGGCACCAATTGTGGACCGAACTGCAAGCAAAGATTATAATACCTATACCAGATTGCTATTCGTTCGCGACTTGATTGGTTGTTTCAGACAGAAGAGAGAGGTGAACATGTTGAAGTAGATCATTCAGCACTCTCTAGGAGTCTCTTGTCGGCACTGGCCTCTGCTCTACCGGGCTCAAAAATGCCGCACAAACGCTATACACCAGAGCCCCAAATCTGTCTGGCAATATTTCTGTCACGTTTCAGTCAGTGAGTCATGTACTGTAACACTAATTTAGATCCCGAAATCCAAGCCACCAAAAGTAGATGGCGAGTCTACAGCGCTGTCGCCAGAGTCCGACCGGAACGGGAGCTCCAAGTCGCCTAAACCGAATAGAGAATCTGATAGAAGGAAGGAACAGGAGGAGGAGAAAGCAACGCAATCGTCTCCTCGGCAAGCTGATTGGAATAAGAAGCGCCGTCTTCAGTCCCCTTCAAAAGCAAAATCAAGTTCGGAAGAAGATAAAGAAAGAGAAGACAAGAAGGCGCAGCGGTCTGATTTAAAAAAGAAGCGACCTCTCCAAACGGCTGAAGAAGAGCAAACTCCGCCAAGCGAGGATGAAGCGCCACCGACCGTACCTCAACCAGTACGTGTCGCTCTCACAGACCTGGCAAGTTCCTCACCTCAGCAGTCGCCCGTTAGCACGAGAAAGCAAACGGCCACCGAACCAATAGATCCACATTATTTTGCCTCTGCCCTACTGGCAGCAGTGGCAGATGACAGAGGAAGAAGTATTGCAACCGGCTCCAAGTACAAACAGACAAGCACACCTCTTCTACAGCTGGTGCCAGTCCAGTATGGTCATTGGCCATCCAGTAAAGTGTCAATGGAACCAGAAGACAGAATCACATCAGCAGACACGTCTGTGTGGCTCCGGTCGACCCCGCAGAGTGAAGGCCTGATTGCACCGGAAGACGTCACTCCTCCTAATGAAGAAAATGGCCGGATCGAGTTCCATTCAATTCCTCCCAGCGAAGACGCGACGTCACCATTCGATCGGGAATCGAAACAAGGACATGAGCCGCCTGCTACAAGATGCCCGTTAGAAGTTGAAGACCAACCACCAAGTTCAACAGACGAGGATGCCATTCCGCCCACCGATGAAGAATTGGAGTTCATTCTAGGGCCACGTGCTCCTTTGGCTCAGCGACGAGAACTGGAGCCTCTACCAGAAGATGTGAGTCCTCCTTCGGAGAGAGAGTGGGATTTTAGTTTAGAGCCGCTCTCGCCTTCGGCACAGGAACCGGAGCTAGTTTTCGAAGACGTATCCGACGCATTTGAACTAGTCACACCTCACTCAGAATCTCTAGACTTCATCGCCACTTTACCACCTTCACCGACTGAGACGCAGCGGACCGAGGTTGAAACTGAGCAGCAGATGGACGGAGAACTGTTAGCTCTGGGAATGCTGACAGCGCTGGCTGATGACAGAGGCGGCTCAATTTCCAGAGCTTCCAAGTACACAAACACCACTCCTCCTCTTTTGCGGTTGTCGTCTTATCAGCGGGCTGGCGCTGGTTTGTCGTTCCCATTCGAAGGCCAACTGCCGTCGGAATGTAAAAGTCAATTTTCTGTCTTGGACACCACGAGATTGTCGACCATCGTTGAAGAGCGGACGTCTGCTTACGAAATAGTAATTGAGCGAGAAACGGTTTCGGCTATAATTCCGGGAAGTGATTTTTGACGTATTCACCATGTTGCAGTGTAATAATCATATGTAATGGAAAGCCAACGGCATACTGGTTTGTACGTAATTTGCTCCTCTTGATACTACAGTACTGTACTGGTCCGCTAACCTTCACGCATATTTGAATTATATAGTTATAGTATAGGTAGTTTTTGAAAGTAACCGAACAAAATACAATGGTACTTCTGCGCCGGATTTACGCCATTCCCTGCTTCACGCAACTTCAAATTTCACTTAGAGCGCAGATCGATCGTATACTCTTAAACGCAGAAGGCCCAGGTGAAGCCGGCACAGTTGGTGTAGTGGTTTAGGCCGCAAAGCCACGTGCGCTCATCCTCTCGGCGCGGCAAGTTTCCTGCCGCAAAGAGTTGGTCGTCGGCACAAAGCTCCACCCAGGCCACCGAAAGCTGGTGACAGCTAGTAGGTAAAATGGGAACCGACTGGATCTGCCGTTGCACCGACGAAGCCACTCCACAAAGCATGCCCCGTTGGAGAAGAAGATCTACGATGTCAGAAGCTGTCTGAGAAACCAACTATGCTGGGAGCCCTCTGGCATTTGGGGCACCGGCGGCCGTCGGGAGCTGTCAGCATCATGGTATCGATACGCCGGCCACCCTCCAGGCGACCGGCGCCCAGCAGCATGGCTAGGAGTGGCTGGCAGTGAAAGAAGGGCAACGTCCGAAATGACAAATCACGGGGTAGCGAAATGGACCTCGAGTCTGATCGTGGGCCGTAAAGCCCCCGCAAATCGGATCGAATCGGGCCAGGTGAAGTTTGGTGACATAAATGCTGCTAAGAGGTAAGACAGGAGACAGAACGGGACTTGCAAAGCGTGAGTAAACAAAAGTGATCTGTTGAAAGGGTAGAATTAGTGAAACGATGATTTTATGTACTGTAGGTGCACAAGAAGTGCGGTAAAGCGTGTGCACGTAGAGTACGAAGCATTCAGCTTGCACATATCACCCTGTTTTATCACGGTTTCTCCGTTTCAAATACCTCATAACCTAAATGCGAGCTATGTAGTTGCAGGGAGATACGCAGATCAGAGTGGAACACCAACCTCATCGAAGATTGTCCATGAAAGAGTCGTCAGAACTGTTCTGCGTAAAGCGCGTGGTAAAAACCCGCGAAAAAACGAATGAAGGCCATCCTAGAACAAAAGAAAAGGCACACTCTGTAGTGTTAAGAGCCGGTTTTTCTATGAATCAACTTTTGCTCCTTTACCTCCGGACAAATCTCAAATTTTTGTCTCAGATCTGACTGAAAGTTTGTATTTTAGTTTACTTTGACCTAAAAAGACATTTTATCACATTCCCGTCCATTTTTGTAAGGGCCAATTTTTCGCGGTTCGGTACTATTAGGCGATGCCGATTAGGCGACGCCGATTAGGCGACAAAAAACATTAATAGATAATAGTGCCAATTAGGCGGGCCTTCCAAATCAGTCAAGGGTCAAGGGGCCATGTTCAGCTGTAAGCCTAAATGCGCTGTTTTTAACTATGCATGGCTAAGTGGCACTAAAATCATGTCTCGTAAAATCTTAATTATTGGTTAACTGATAGCTAAACAAGCCACCTGTCCTGACTGTTTCTAACTCAGATCCTGGCAATTGCCCCTATTCCCCAGCTTGAGTCGAGCACACGAGCGGCCGTCGGGTCTGCCACCTATTTTTCCGGTTGCACGTTCATTAACGCACTTTGGATATAGACGATGTACGACGCACCAATAACTTTGCGGAAGCAGCTCACAGAGTTTCGCAGCGAGAATTTGATGCGGCTCGTGCATCCATCTGGCGCTTTATAAATGTTCTGCGACATGCATACCTGGGCCGGAAAAATGGGTTGGGGTTCGGGTAGTCAAAATCCGAAAATTTGAGTGTGGGCTTGCCAGTTTGGGGGAGGGCCGCGGCAATTTTAGTGTGTGGGGTCAGGAACAACAGTCGGCTTCAGGTCGGTGGGTGCGGTCGTTTGGGGGGGGGGGGTAGAGCCCAAGTTGAGGTGTGGGCAACCCCCCCCCGGATGCCCCGCGGTCCATGTATGGCGACATGTGCAGAACTGTTTTCTACTCTACTAATGCCTATGTTGCCGTACGGACTTATAGAAAAAAATTATTTCTGTCGCCTAATAGTACCGTCGCCTAATTGTACCGCTAAATCGCCTAATCGGCGTCGCCTAATCGGCATCGCCTAATAGTCCTGCTTCGAATTTTTCGACCCTCTCACAGATTTCGCCTCATACCTCGGGAACAAATGACCGTAGAAACTAGAGTGCGAACTGGTATTGGGTATTGGGTGTATTGGGGTGTTTTCCAGGTATTGGGTATTGGGTATTGGGTATTGGGGTTTTTACCCCCCAATACCCAATACTAATTGGGTCAGGTAAAAATATGGAAAAATCGATGTTGACCTGAAAAATTGATCTGAAAAAAATCGAAAAAGTTAGTCGATGATTCGGTTTAGGAAGCTGTATCGCGTTAATGAGCCGTCCATAAACAACATCGTTCGAAAATCCCGATTTTTCGGAGCCTCTCCTCCGAAAATCTAATATAAAAATGGTAACATTTCTAATGTCACCATAATGTACCAGTACCGTACCCATGGCTATTGCGGTGGTGCACACAATTTCCGGCCATTAGGAAAAAATTCGCCAGAAGAAACACTACTGAATTACGAATTAAATACCCAAACCGTTAATTCTGCAAAATTTATGCCCAAAATGACTTCTAAATGCTTTCTGAAAAGCTAATTTTTCAAAATTTTCTCGCCCTGCTTGGGCACCGGCCCAACCAGGGCTCTTAAAAATTTTAATTGCAGTGCAAAAAATCTTGTGTATGCAACCTGAATGTACCTGTCCAGTGAAATTGCAATTTTTGGCCCAGCTATGCAAGTATTGGGTATTGGGTATTGGGGTATTGGGGGTCTCAGGTATTGGTATTGGGTATTGGGGTATTGGGTTTTTTAGGTATTGTTCGCACTCTAGTAGAAACTTCCAGATTGCATATTTAGAATTAGAAAATTTACAAATTCTATCATACTCGGTTGGATTGCAGGAAAAAATTTTTACATGTACTGCACGTAGAATGCTTATTCAATGCAAAAGTCTCAAACTATCTTCGCTTTGGCTTTGCGGGGCCGAATTCGATTCAAAACTGACCAAGTTGTGTTGTTTACCGTGTGCAATCCATTGAGGAAAATTTTTTGTTGATTTCAACTTTCAAACCCCAAAAACTCAATTTTAACCCCGTTTTCCTCGATTTTTTGTGCGATCAAAACTAAAAAACATAGCGCTACATTTTTATGAAATAAAATAGTTAAAGACCGTGAGGGTGTCAAAAACGACAGACCAACTTTTCTTCAGGAATCTAGCCGTGTACGATATCTTTTATATGAGAATAACTTTCTAATTCTAAATATGAAATCCACAAGTTCCTATGGTCATTTGTTCCCGAGTTATAAGGGTTCATTTGTCTCGAAATCCGAGAGGGTCGAAAAATTGACCTTCACAAAAATGGCCGGGAAGGCGATAAAATTTCTTTTCAGGTCGAAGTAACGAAAATACAAAATTTCAGCCAAATCAGAGACAAAAATTTGAGATTTGTCCGGGAAGGGTCGACCAATTAGCATGCTCTTAAATTCGTACAGTACGATCTGGCTTCCATTCAGCCATCTAGAGTGGAACCTGATGTCGGACAAGTAAAATATAAACAGGTACCTGATACAGCAGTGAAGCCGCTTTGAGCATAGATGTGTATATGTTTGGAAATAGTTGAGCCTTTGTCTTTATCACATCAAACGGATGAGTGCAAGCACAAGCAATAACACCTGCGTTGAAGCCTGAGATCAAACGAAACAGTGGAGATAATGCATCAGAGTTCGTATCTAAAGTGAAGTTGCATCTGTAAATACGTAGTACAGTACCAAATAAAACATACACATACAGACAAGGCAGTCCATGAAACACTGAAGCCTCGGATATATCAGCTGATTAATCAAAATCGGACTGCAGAGCTTTACAGTGATAACAGAATATGAAAGTAACGCAAGTATTGAAGTACTGGAAGTTAACAGAATACTAAATGCCTTACTCTATAATTATGTCAGAGATGGCTCAGTTTTGCGAGAATTACTAGCTTTTAATCATCGAACTAACGGCTACTAAAACTCTTTTCATACTCTATGATCACTGAAAATTTCAACTTCCTATAGTCCGTTCAAAAAAATGAGCGAGCTGGCAGTTTTTGCTAATAATTTTTTAGCAGGCGTCGCAGCGACTTAGGCCTCATGACCAAAGTTGGATACAAGGTTGAGCTCTGGTATGGGATGAACACTAATCTGCGCTACGTTCACTTTGAACACTTATTTAAATGAGTTTTCCCTAATTGCGATGAAAGTTTACTACAGAATTCGATTGCGATGAAAGTTTACTACAGAATTCGATTCTAGAGTCTTTGTCGACTCCAATGATGCTTTTATGACGTTTCTAGGTCAAACCGTTCCGGAGACATGGCCGGTCAAAGTTCGCTAAACTTGCGAAAAATGGCGTTTTTTGAAAATTTCACATAAAAGGGGGGAATCATAGCAGATCGATGGATTTGGCTGAAACTTCCTGAATGAAGTCCGATCCGATTTGCGGCCTACGATCAGACTCGTGGTCCATTTCGCGTCCCCCGTGATCATACAATACATGCAACAGCTCCAGGCCGACCTGGGAGAGGGGGTCGAGGGAGGTTTCGCCCAGAGGGGGTCCAAAATTTCAAAAAGCTCCAAGACGTACATCTGACTGGTACGAGATCCAATTGTTTCCGATATAACAGTAGATACAAGCCAGAGAAGGGTGCATCTCTAACTACAGTAGGAACGAATCCACTAAAGAATCCTTTGATCCCCTCCGCCCGACGGATATGTAGAGCTGCCTGCTTTAAAGACTTGTATCGATAAAATTCACTCTGAAAATGTACATACGTACTACGTAAGTACAATACGCATTTCCGTCGCCCTGCTGTCACGGGCATCGGTATGTGATGTGAGTTTTGGATGACTAAAAACAGAAAACTTTGATTTCGGATACTTTTCCACATCCTAGTACAAGTTTTTGCCGATTGTTTGAAACCTCTAACAATACAAGTTCCAGGATGCCGCAAATTTTCTGCCTGACAGACAGTGGTGAAATCTGTTACCGAAAGGTGGCTTATTGTATACGTACAATGTATATGGCCGGACAAAAATTAGGTACTGTTATAGCCAACCGCGGTGGGGTAACCGAAACTGAGCGCAACTCATGAACCTCTGAAAGTCAACACACTCGTTATGACACCGTAAAATCTTCCATTTTGATAGTGCCAGATATTGCGATCATCGTCATCGATCCCTCGCAAAGGTTAGAAGAATTCCCATTCACAACATGCTTAAGACAAGAATCTCACGCGAACAACGAAGCATCAGAAATCACAACTTTCTCGCTTTATTCAAACCTAAAGTTAGGACTCAAAAATAGGACCTATTCCAATTTAGGAAACATTACGCTATCATAGCATCTTTTGCGTGCAGAGACTTTATTTCTTTTACTGCAAAACGGGTTAGCATTTTGAATCGTCCCTTTTAGGCGAACGTTAATCTTTTTGCTCGCCTACTCTCTAAATAATTTTTGTTGGCTTGAGACTCTGAGAGGTGCTGAACAAAACATAGTACTGTACGTATGTTATGTGTACAAGAAGAACGCAAACGGCCAATAAAGAGCCAAGATAAAAAGAGGCGAACGCAACTGTTCCTGCTTAAGTTTTGTGTTGGTCGGCGTTGGCTCTTCCAAATGGACTAGGTGATTTAGAAAGGGTTAAAGGACAGCGCACTGCGTACATGGGCCAAGCGGTCTGGGGTTGCCCATCCCAAATAGGCTCGATACCCCGGCAAACCACCCCAGCCACCCATCTGAAGTCGAATTTTCTTCGTGGATCCACCCAACAAAATCGCGCGACCCCCAAATCGGTACGCCCATACTCAAATTTTCAGATTTTCTTTTGACTACCGCAACCCGTTTTCCAGGCAAACTATGGATGGCGGACGGAACCTACCTCAAATCTGGTCTTGAGCACAGTGGCAGGCATAACAACAACTCCTGCGAAGGTGCGGCCAAACGCTCCCAAAAATAAATTCTGCATGTCAGACGGCTTTCCATCGTGTGCGATAGCCAATGAAACGCATTCGATGCTGCCGAAATATAATGCAACACCAGGCACCACTCTTAGTAAACTCTGTAAACAAACAAGTAAACAACTTCATGTAAAAAGCATTTTGCAACTTTATGCAGATATGGCCAATAATGGTGAGCTTGGAGTTCTCCGCTTCAGGCTCACAGCTATGTACATGGTGATTTACATACATGTATCCCGCCGGGTTTCGCAAGCTCAGAACTTTTTTGTTTGTGGACCGAATCGGCTGATTTTTCGGTATGATATGTGGATTTACTTCGCATTTTACTGTTTAAAATTTCAGCTTATTTCATCACGAAATGCCTTAAAACGGGCAATTCTACCGCAGACTGAAATTTCCAACATTGGCCCTAAATATATTTGGCTTGTGCGCGATTAGGCTAGTGTTTGAGTGTTGAAAAGATTCTTAACCCATAGTGGATTGACGCTTTATTCACTTTTCAACACAAACCGACATTTTTAGCAGTTGTGATTGCTTTTTCGGTGAAGGAACGTGCAAAATCCGCTGTGCAGTTTGAGTGGACCAAAAGCACTGAGATTGTTCCGCTTGCAAATTGGGAAGGAACGCGAGCCTCCAAGAGATACCAGCATCCGCTGGTGGCATGAATGGCTGATCGAAGAGGGCAGTCTGTCCAACAAGATTCGGAAAAGCGTCCACCAACCAGCGTGGAGGGTGGAATACCACCAGCGGCTGCAGAAATTTATTGAAAACAGTGACCACAACGTTGAAGTGCATAACTAGTGACGCAGTGCATGGAATTTGTTGAAATATGAAACATTAAAATGCGAAGTGTGTCCACACATCATATTAAAAAATCAACCGATTCGGTCCATAAATAAAAAAAGTTCTCAGCTTGCGAAACCTGGCGGGATATGTGAATCACCCTGTACATCCGTCATGCGGCCGACTGATTGCCTTCCGAAAAAAATTAAGACGTACGTACGTACAGCACAGTCTGTCGCATCAATTGCGCATAAAGCGGAATATTTTTATGGATTTTTCAACTTCCTATACAGAACGACAACAACAGGTAGATAGAAGGTTGGGCACAACGAAAAAGCACCTTCCATACTATGCATTATCGTGCCTCTAAATTGGTGCACGAGTCGGTTACTTAGAAATTACATACTACGAACGAACGCTCACGCTGCTGAGCTGATCACATCAACCCTGCATGTAGACTTGGAAAAGAATACCGGTACAGTTCCTCTCCAGAGTGACCAGACTCCTCCTTGTCGCACCACCATTTTTCCAGTCATCCAAAATCCATGTTTACTGTCGGCGGAAGGGTCTTGCATTACAGTTTTAACCCGATCAAACGGTTGTAACAACACTGCGTTAACTGCTCCACTAGCGCCACCTACTAATATGGCGCTGATCAAATTCGCCCCTTTGCCTCGCTTCGACTGCATTTCCGATCAGTTTTGGTCCAACCATCAAATCAAACACCGTACAGCCCGCACAAAACGAGAGAAGTAATCCTAAAAATTTAACGAATAGCATTAAGGACCGACTAAAGATCAGGCCGACTTTTTTCAGCCTAAACTAAAGGCCCACCTAGGGATGCGCTGGAGCCGGAATTTTCGGCCCGGTCCGCTTTTTTGGGTAACTAATCGGCTGGGTCCAAATGAGCCAAATTTAGCATTTTTTCGGCTCCTTTTCATAGCTTTCCTTACTCAATTTTCATCTTTAACTTATACATACAGCTGTACGTTATTTTGCTAGCAAAATCAAAGAAAATGAGGGCGAATATTCGTTAATTTGCCAGAATATTAAAGACTAACCTTAAAAGAACAAACTATACTGAAATCGCAAGAAAATAGACAAAAATGCTCTGTATTTTAACACAAATTTTTACAAATTGCCCTGGCCCGGCCCGTGCACATCTCTAGACCCAGCCAGGCTACTAAGTTCAAATGGAACCGACACCAGCTTCACTAACCACGTACATTCAATCTCGTATAGCGGCGGAAAAAAGAAAATGTGCCAGCTATAAGCTACGGCATTCCTTATTTCATTACCTGCAATTTTCATACGGAAGTCATCAAGTTAGATAATACGTAGTACGTTGGCACGTATTCAGATACTCTTTGCGACAAGGCAAACAACTAATTATTTACAAGTGACATCTTTTAGTCCATTTGTAATGGGCATACCAGCGATACCAGCGCTAATCGTGCTGCCAGCAAAGTAATAAAACGAAAACGAAAACAACACAGCAAATGTATCTGGAACGTCGCTATTGACAATTCTCGAATAATAGGCACTTTTCCATTTTCGACCCTCCCGAGTTCGCACGGGTCCAAAATTACGCAAACCACGCATTTGGGACACTTTCGCACGGCCATTTATGGATTCGGAGGTCTGAGAGGAAAATGTTAGAAAGTAAAGTATGGTGCGAAGGTGTCAAAAATGGGCAGTTTGTGAACTTTTGGACTGCCAAGTCGGGTTGGTCGGAAAGAAAGGAGAAACCTATTACTACTCCGGGTAAACATGAGCCGAAAAAATCTGAGACTTCTGCTAGGGGTACGAACGACCTAGTTGGTGGCATTGGCCGAAGGCGGCTGGTCGGCCCACTGGAAGAAGTTGCATCTGGTCTGCTCATCCATTCGTTTGCTGCACGAGTACATCGGTCTGCCTTTGTTAGGTCCTTCTTTCTTAACGGTTGTGTAGCGCGCCGCTTGGCCACAGTTGCACAGAGGTCCGTTGCCCGGCGCTGGATTTGCTTGCAGCACATGAGCCGGTTTATCGGCCCACTGGAAGAAGTTGCATCTGGTCTGCTCATCCATTCGTTTGCTGCACGTGTACATCGGTCTGCCTTTGTTAGGTCCTTCCTTCTTAACGGTTGCGTAGCGCGCCGCTTGGCCACAGTTGCACAGAGGTCCGTTGGCCGGTGCTGCTGCTGCTGCTGCTGGATTTGGTTGCAACATAGAAGCCGGCTTATCGGCCCACTGGAAGAAGTTGCAGTGTTGCGGGTTTTGGTAGCCGAATCCGCACGAATACATCGGTCTGCCTTTATTCGGCCCATCCTTCTTGACGGCGAGCAGAGCAGCCGGTTGGCCGCACAAGCACAGAGGCGATTGCGCCACTACTGCACCGCCACCTCCAGCACCAGGCGGCCCACCTCCGCCACCGGTTGGCGCCGGCGCCGGCTCAGCGCCAGGACCACCGGGCCCCCAGTACTTCTGCAGAGCGGCTGCTAACTGTTCTACTTGATGTTGCGTCTGCTCAAAAATCCGCTGGTATCGCTGCAGTTGATCGGCCAGAACTGTAGCCTTAGTCTTCTGTCCGTCACAAATGCCTTTCAGATCTACTTCAAGGCCTGCTCGAAGATGAGGTCGAGCCATCTGGTGACCCATAGCATCGTAGCCTTCCACCAGACCTTAAACAGACGGTCGTAGTTATACTTCTACTGCAATCATACACAATGTACGTACACTATCATACATGTAACCGGTCATCTGCGGAAGGGGGAGGGGGTCTGACGCCGACTGGGGAGGGTCTGATCCCAAATTCTAAAGAGGAGGTTGGGCGCTAAACACGCTCGAAAATCGCATTTTTTGGTGTCCAGATTTTGTTTTTTAACATTCTTGGATGAATTCGAAAAGGTTAAGTAGATATTGAAGAATTTGATAGTTTTGTGTGAGTGTTTGTAGTATCAAGTTATCGAGTGGTTGTGTGTGCGCGCGCGCTTGAGAGTGTGTGCATTTGTGTGTGTGCCTCTGTGCATTACGAGTAAAATACTTTGCATCCTACTAGTAAACTTAGGAAAGACTCCACCTTCCTTTCAATATATAAAGTCAGAAGACCGATTTTCAAAAGGGCGTTGTGTAAAGTACTGACAGGCCCATTTGGCGGCGAGATGTTTCTGCTGCTATCAAATATTTCTCTGACCAAACACCCAATTCCTTTACTTTCCCCTGATTCCGATTTTTCTAAATTCCGTGACTTTTCCATGAACTTTCCAGGTCCCGCACGAACCCTGATAAAATGCCGTTGAACCATATTCCGTTTTTCCTGGACCCTAATTAGGGTAACAAAACCGAGTTTGGGGTGTGTGACACCTAATTATAGTTGTTTAAGCCAGGCGGCACCAAAAAAGCCACAGACCAAGTCCAAGATATCCGGGCACAAGCACTTTGTCCTGTGGTTTCAGGGCAACGTAGCAGCGCTTCTTGATAGTCTCGATGTGCTCTGCATGCGTGGCGTCGGTGCCAATTCCGTGCTTGTCCATTAGTGCAATCAGATCGGCCTCAGTCAGGAGCTTCGGTGCAGCGGTCTGTCCTTCAACCATTTCTATTTTGTCCGGCTCAAACGTCTCGCCCACTTGGTATTCAGGCAATTCCTTGTCGCTCCACTTTTGATAGGGGTAGACCTATTGGTATTGGTTTGTTATTTATTACCTATTACAACAGTCAGGCACTTAACGCCGTTTATGGTGCCGACATCATATATGGTATGGCGGTACCATATAAGGTGCCGGTACCATATGGTAGCCCTACCTTCGCATTGGTACCGGTACCACTCTGTTCAGATTTCGTACCATATGGTAGTGGTACCATATATAGCACCGGTACCTAGGGTAGTGGTACCATATATGGTACTAGAGTTGTAAAAAAAATTTTTTTAGCCAAAAAAAGCTTTTTTTTATGAAAATTTTTCATTTCGAAATTTTTTTTCAAAATTTTTTCCTAGCATGAAATATAGCTTGTAGGAGATGCAAGGATGCATCAGAAGCAACTTTAAATACAGAATCTGATACTTTGGTTCAAACATAGTGTGACAGCCTGAGAGTCGACATTCTACGTGCAGCATTGCACACAGAGTGGTTGCTGCTCTTCAAAACCTATTTTTAGGCTTAGAATAGGCATGAAATTGATAAAACTGCACTTCTAATGTATATCTGAAGCTAAATTTTCCCTCAAAATTTCCATACTGTGAATAAAATAAAAAATTTTCGAAATGGGCGTTCAAAAAAAAGAGCCTACCAACACTATAATTATGGTACCGCCAAGTTCGGCGACTGCGCTGGTACCATATATGGTACCGTCACCATATTATGGTACCACTACCATATGGTACGAAATCTGAACAGAGTGGTACCGGTACCAATGCGAAGGTAGGGCTACCATATGGTACCGGCACCTTATATGGTACCGCCACCATATAATGGTACCGGCACCGTATATGGTACCATCCAGGCCCCGAACTACCCTAGGTACCGGTACCATTATATGGTACCAGCACCTTATATGGTGTAGGTACCATAAACGGCGTTAAGTGCCTGAATGTACAAGAACAAACAAACAAACAAACAAACAAACAAACAAACCTGCAGAAAGCCTTCATCGATGATAGTGACCCCTTTAGCAGTAAACGTCTCCCCCGCCACGGCCACTTCAACCACAGTTTCTTTTCCTTGTGCATTTCGCGAGACACAGGCCAGAAAGTGTCGCACCACCAGTTCATAGAGCCGCTTTTCGTCATTGTTCTGCAACTGACCAGGAGTGGGGTAGCTGACTGGATGGATGGGAGGATGCGCATTGTCGTTGTCTCGAGGGTTGCTGCTGTTATTGGGATTCGGACCTTGCTGCAACACTTGGTTGGCGAAATCGCCCCACCGATGGTCGACAGTCTGTCGCTGCACAAGGTCGACCAGGTTGATTGTGTTGGGAAAGGTGCGCGTTTCTGTGCGTGGATAGCTTATCAGACCGGCCGTGTACAACTTCTCGGCCACCCGCAGAGCCTGTGCCGAGCTCATATGCAGCTTCTTGTTGGCCAGTTTCTCCATCTCTACTGTATTGAGCGGCTTGGGACGGAAGCGCTGCGCCGGCTTGCTTCTTACTGCCGTCACTGTGGCAGTGGGGCTCTCCAGACACAGTTGCAAGAGCACCTGACAGGGCGCCTCGACCAACAAGCGAACGCGCTGCCAGCAGAACTCGACGGAGAGACCGTTCCGGCTGTGAGTCAGCTGCAGCTTCCAAAACGGCTCGGCTACAAAGTCCGCCTGCTGCTTGTAGCGCTCGACGACGAAGCCGAGAGTGGGGAACTGGCAGGAGCCGTAGCTGACCAATCGGTGGTCGTCGCACAGATGTCTCGGGAACTGGCGCTGCAGAAAGAGAGTTTGCAGACGAGTGAAAGCCGCACCGATGCGCAAGTCAAGTTCAGAGCGACAATCGACCGCCTCGGTTAGCCGTTGATCGAGCTGACCCAGGTTTCGCATGGCGCGGTCGATGGCAATGGGAGTGATCTCTGAGAAGCGAGCCCGGTACACTTGCAAGTTGGCGTTGACGGCGCAACACACCTGACACACCTCGAAACCGATGTTCTCCCCTTCTCTGTCACAGTCAGTCCAGATGATTAGAACTCGGCTCTTCCTTGCCTCGTCTTCTAATGTTTCTTTGATTGGCGCAGACTGCGCCGGGCACTGGCGAACTACCGGCGCTGCGAATAATTGAGAGGGCGCTACAGCCGACCACCGGTTAAAGTTGGCAGTGAACTCGAAGGTGAGCAGGTGGCCAGAGACCGAGGTGAAGACTACATCTGCTGGTTGATTAAAGACGAATCCTTGGTACTGGTAGATCTTGTTGTAGACCGATTTGCCATTCCGAACGGTCCGGTTGTTGCGGGAAAGAATGCCGGATATGCGCTTGGCTGCGTCGTTCTTCTCCGCCACGCACAACACGCGCAGTCGCATCTTCAGGGGTTGGTTTGGTTACTAACACAATGGGTTCAGCTGGCCACCACTGACTGACACCACCTTGTGATGTCCCAAATGATTCCCACCAGCCAAACCGATTTCATTTCTTCGCAGCTTGGTAAAACAAAACCTGAAACACTATTACCTATACTTGCATTAATCTAAACTTCATTTAAGACGCAATTTCTCAGGGTATTTACGTAGTCACGTAAGCCGTGCGCAGTCAAGCTAGCTCATTAGGAAGCTACAAGTGCTCCTATAAAAGTTAGCGACTAGAAAGGAACTATGCGACCATTTGAGTGCGACGCACACGGCTACTGCTGATTACTTCGCAAACAAGACGTTTGAGAACTAGCTAGGCTACTAGGTCAGTACTACTGTATCTAAGGATTAATAATACTGTCAACATTTGTACATTTTAAGATGCATTTTGAAAGTCAGCTTAGAGGGGGCAAGTAGAACCTCACGGATCTGGAACGCATCCAACTTTTTTGAGATAGAGCTCAATCGAAGACCAGCAGTGCATGCCGGCCACCAGCAACCCCTGGAACCGGAGCTGGAACACCTCTTCAAAGTGTGGTCGGCCTCGGCAGGGATTTTTGGTGTCATTTTCGGGTGCCTGACACCCTCCATTCAAACGATCACCGTTCATTCCTTTCTTAAGCAAAGGTCCTGGCAAGTTAATGTTTAACAGAAGTTAGGCATGAGTTGGCCAGACAAAATGAGCGCATTAAAGTGTGCTGTTTAGGGAGGGGGTGTTTTGAACTCTCAAATGTGTGCGAAAAAAATTTTTTCCCGCAAAGCGTAATGGTTCGATGCAGTTTTGTGTGCTGAGTTCTAAAATGCATTCAGTTCTAGATTCTCTCTTGATTGGGAGAAATTTGCGCCCAAAGCATACATGTCGCTGGGCTTTTCCGTGGGGGAGATCTTTTTCAAATCCTAAATATAGTTTTGGGACCAAGTCCAAAGTGGGTTTTGCGACCTTTTTTGGGGATCTAAAGGTGGGTTTTGTTGACCTTTATTGGGGTAAAAAAGTGTTTTTTTACCTTTTTTGGGAATTCTGGGCCGAAAAATGGCTTTAAAACCCTATTTGGACCGAAAAAACGTTAAAAACCATTTTTTTGAAGAAAATGCCTTTAAAACCTAACATTGGAGAACGAATGCAATAAATAGCTGTTTTGCGCTCAAACTACGTATTGAATATGAGTTTCAGCGATAAAATACAGATTGAAATGCGTTTTTTTACTAAAAAATAGTCCAGAGAACCTTAATTTCGATTCTAATGCAGGCGCAAAACCATGTTTTAGTTATAAGATTACTAAAAAACCCCTATTTAGTGATTTGAGTGCAGTTCTTAAACCCTGTTTAGGGTTCCTAGTTCCTAATCAACCTAAAAACCCTCTCTAGGCTTTATAACCAGTTAGGGCCCGACCGGATAGCCGGATCCTGCCGGATATGCCGGATATCAGTCACAGATGAGAAAACATGATTTTTTACGTATTTGAACATAAATATTGCATTCGACCATCCAGGTCAGAAACTTGCGGCAGTTGTATGGTTCTAAAAACAGTTTTTCAGCTTGCCAGGAAGTATTTGAGTGCTCCTATCGGTACGGTAGCTAGCGAGTAGACCTATTTACTCAGAGAATTTCAATTTGTAGTCTTAGTTTGTAGTTAAAAATTTTCGCGAAAATAATTTGTAGTCTTAGTTTGTAGTTGTCAAATTCAGGTTTTAGTTTGTAGTCAATTTGTTGTCAGGTTACCAAACGTCACAAATTTTATACGTATTACTGCAAATGTTTGCCAAATGAACAAAATCAGTCATGGGAATGCCTTGCAAAAATAATAACCGGAAGTCTGTTAATTGGTTTTTCTGTGAAAAAATCGCCTTTTCTAATGGGGATTTCTGGAAACAAACATAACAATGTTTAATAGAATTCCAATGCTGAACATTTAGTATTTTTTAAAAATATAATGAGATCTTTTTTTGAAAACTAAGACAAGAAAAAACACGAACGAATGTGCAAAAATCAATCATGTGGTCACCTTTCTTTGAAAATTTAAATGGGTAAAAAAGCGGGAAAATTGGAATAACGATCTTTCTAACAGTTTACATAAGAAATAGCTTCGTTCTTGGTATTTGGTTAGCCTATCAAAAGCTCAAGACAGCTCAAAGGCCGATTAGGGACTCAATTTATATAAGATTACTGTACATTAAAAAATCGGAAAATTTCCAAGAAAAATGACTACAAATTGACTATAAATTCGCAAATTATGAAAAAGTAGTTCTGTAGTCAATTTGTAGTTAGGCAAAATAATATGGTAGTCTTAGTTAATTTGTAGTCTTGATGACGTCATAATCGCCGAAAATATGTAGTTTGTACTTTGTAGTACTACGAATTAGGTCTACTAGCGACTAGCGAGTGAACATTTAAGACTGCTGGCACGATTTCAGAAGGCGATCGCTCCTCTCTGAAGCCCGAAAATGTAGAAATGTTGTTGTTTAACAAGTATAACTTGCGTTCTTTGAACTACAATTACAGTCATATCTCGTTAATCCGGACAAGTTAGGACCGGCCAATTTTGTCCGGATTAGCGAATTTCCGGATTAACGAATCAAAGCTAAAACACTGTTTTTCAGGTCAAAGTCTAAATGACAGCTTTTTGTTGCAGCTGTACCTCCTAATTAAAACACAAAAACTTATTTTAGCTGATTATAGCTCCTAAAAAGGCAAAAATAATCACATTCTGACACAACGAAAAGCACTATTCAATTGAAAATTCACACCTGAATTGAAAAATTGCGCTTGGATTTTGTCCAAATTTACCAAATCCGGATTAACGAATCACTTAACCATACAAATTTCGAAGTTGGGACCCAAAACCTTCTGTCCTGATTAACGAATCCGGATCCGGATTAACGAGTCATATAACATGGGGCAAAATTGGGACCAGGCCTAATCTTGTCCGGAAGGCGAATATCCGGATTAACGAGGTCCGGATTAACGAGACATGACTGTATTAGATGTTGTTTTGAATCAACTGTTATAGAACAAAGAAATGTATATATGTCGTTTATTGCATTCTAAAAAAATTTAAGTTGATAAATGATATCCGGCATATCCGGATCCGGATCCGGCCGGACATGGGCATATCCGGATCCGGACCGGGAGAAATTTGTATCCGGTCGGGCCCTATAACCTTTCCACAACTACTAAAACTTGAAAATTTTACCTTCTGAGTACCGTATAAAATCCGTTTTTCATAGCCAATGTTTCAAAATTTTCTCGCCCTTGTTAGAATTTCATCACTCTGGTTGGTCAGGAAATTTTGACTTTGGTCAGGGAATTCTGCTCTGAAAAAGCCGCACGAACCCTATTTAGAGTTAAAAAGTAACCTAAAAACCTTATTTACGGTTTCTAACCACCAGTAAAAAACCCTATTTAGAATGTCTAAGCCTCACAAAAACCCAGTTTAGGGTTTCAAAGTAACCTGAAAACCCTAATCAGGGGTTAAAGTAACTAAAAAACCTGTTTAGAGTTTCAAGGTAGCCTAAAAACCCTGCTTAGGGTTTAAAAGTAACTTGAAAACCCTAATCAAGGTGTAAAAGTAACTTGAAAACATACATGGGCCGCGGGGGTGGTGAGGAGGGTTTATCCCCCACCCCTCGCCGGCCATACCCCCTTCTCCGCCCCCCTCCCGGAGGGAGACAATTTTCGTTTATTTAAGGCAAAATAGGCGTTTTTTGGACTTTTTTGGGGGACCCCCTCCGGATATTTCCGGCCCATGTATGCCTGAAACCCCTATTCAGGATTTCAAACTAACCTAAAAACCCTAATCAGGGTTTCAAAGTAACCTAAAAACCTACCTATATTCAATATATTTCGAATTATGCCTATTGAAAATATTAACTGATTAAGTGCATTTTGGTTGGACTGATTTGCTTCACTCATGGACGACTAAAAACTACTAGTACTACTAAGTAGTTTTTGGGTTAGGTGTAGCTGGGGGTGGGGGAAATCAGGAAAGGTCAGAAATGGACTACATATTAATTAGTTAACTTTATGACTATACGACTCCGGAACGTGCCCCATACTGATGCGTACCCCTAGGGGTATTTTTATATTTGGAAAACAGGCCCTCCGGAGCGTGCCCCATACTGATGCGTCTCTAGGGGTATTTTTATATTTGGAAAACAGGCCCTCTGGAGCGTGCCTATACTGATGCGTCCCCCTAGGGGTATTTTTATGTTTTTAAAACAGGCCCCTGCAGCGTGCCCTATACTGATGCGTCCCCTAGGGGTATTTTTATGTTTTTGAAACAGGCCCTCCGGAGCGTGCCTATACTGATGCGTCCCCCTAGGGGTACTTTTATATTTGGCAAAACAGGCCTCCCGGGTCGTGCCCTCTGCTGATTTAGTGATCATTAGACTCGCCAGGCGAAGGGCTTTCAAATGATATATCTATGACACGACCATTTTGGACGATTTTGAAATTTTGGAAATTTGCCAAAAAAATAATCGATAATCGATATTTATCGATAGAAATCGTTAATTTATAATTAATTATGATCATTAAACACATTAGTTTTTGTTTCGGATCGGTTCCTGATTCCCCCCCAGCTACACCTGACCTGATCCTAGTTTTTAGTCGTCCATGCTTCACTGTTTACCCTAGTCAAGGATTACGAAATGACTGGATGATGCACTGCATTTCGGCCGCCTACACTAGTACAGTTATTTCGTAATCCTTGACCTTGCCCTAGTTGAGATTAATGGTGGTAAGGTAATATAGAATCGGAACCGACGTAATTAATTAATGACCCCACTTAATTAGGCACGTATATAAATCCGGGCGGGCACAAATCGCCTCCCCAAGAAGTTGGAAAGTTGGAAAATGGAAAATCTAAAAAATGGAAAATGCTTCCCAACAATTTGGAAATTAGGAAAACATGCACAAGAACAACCATCACCAAAAAAATTTGCATAAACGCCGGCAAATCGGAAACATTCTCAGAACGTGAATCCTCCTTCCGTTGCACCATCTATAAAGAATGGTTGGAAGTCGAGTCTGGATGTCTTAATGCAATCGAAAACTATCGAAATCATAACCTGCGATCGTTGCAATCGCTGCAATATGAAGTTAATCGAATTACGGGTGTGCGGCCAGCTATTTCAACCCTTTACGTCGCGTTCGTGGACGTAGTGAAAACAACCGAGCAGGGAGTCCGATTGCGAAAGGGGACCCGAGGCAGATTCCGGAAACCAAAGAAAGCAAGGATGTTAGTTCTTACTCTTGTGAACTGTTCGTTTCACACAACAAAAATTTGGGAACTTCTTTTAGGCTGTTAGTGGATTGGATTTTCTGTTGTGATACAGTACGTATGTATGTGCAGTTTTAGTCATTTGTGATACTCCGTTTTCAATTTTCTTGTTACATTTTCGAATTTAGATTATGAATTCCTAGATATTTGATACCCGTGCATTTTTACACATACGTACATATTTAATGGGGCTTGCTTTTTTCTTAAAGTTAAAGTGTTTTCTCTTGTTGATCAACACTGTGACTACGTACTGACGTGCCTGCAATTTAGAAATCGACTTCTGAGATCTATGCTCAAACTTAAATAACCGGATTTACAGTCATATACCCGACTCCGAATCTATGTTAGCTTAGAATTAGGGTTGTTGTCAGGCCACCGAAGGGCAGTGCTGACAGACAGGTAGATAAATGGGCAGCATCGTGGGATAGGGAAGGCAAAGGGAGTCTGTATGCTAGGCCACAGAATACGAGTTCTTCAGCTTTAGATTGCCAGGGATGGACGTGCACAAAGTAACATTTTTTTACATTTCGACTTATTGAATGAAACTATTTTGCGACAAGCAATCGTTTCCAGCATGAGCTGTTGCGCTCATTTACTTAATTTTGCCCTTAGTACTGCTTATTTCTCTTCTCTTATGGTGTAACTGCGATTTTCCAACTTTCCTACTTTCGGGGAGGCGATTTGTGACATTGGAAAACCCGGAAAACTTGGTGTACCACAGTGTACCACAGCGTACCGCACGTCCTCACCGTTTCCGTTTTTCTGGGGAGGCGATTTGTATACGCGCCATATAAATCGCCTTCTCGAAAAATTAATACGGTACGGCCAGGCGGCTTGATGCGGTGCACAGATCTGTTTAATGAAATCGCCTACGGAGAATCTGCAAACTTGGAAAATAGCAAATCGATCAGTAAGAAAACGGAAGTACTCAGTAAATTCTGTAGATAGAACTGCTTCTGCCGGAACCGATTTACTGTCAGCACAATCATGTTATTCCATTCAACCAGTGCTGTTACTACGTTATAACCTCCATAAATTGGACTCTCACTATGAAGGTAGGAAATAAGTGCCCCATTTATGGAGGTTAAATTTAGGGATGCAAATAATGGTATTAAAAATACCAAATACCAAATACCAGATGGTATTTTCTATACCAAATAATTCCAGACAGTTGATAAACAGGTCGCTAGCTGTTTGGAATGAGCGCAAAGTCATACTTTTTGTGTTTTTCAGCAAAAATATATAAGTTTTGCCTCTGTGGAAGAGTTTTTGTTGCATCTAAAAGAAATCTAGTCATGCCGAGAAAGAAATCGAGCAGAATTTGATGGTTTTTCACTTACTCGGGAAATGGGCGCACGTTGTGACGTTTGCGGTCTAGGCTCGGTCTCGATAAAGGGGCCGCCCATAAACGACATCGTTCCAAAATCGCCTTGTGTCGTTTCATGGGGCCCCCTCCCACCTTTTGAGAATTTTCCATGAATTGTTGTTATAAGCTAAACTGGTCTTTGTTCTTTTGTTGCTCAGAAACGGTAAAGAGACGTCTTGTTCTGCGTATCTGCATTGTTAAACTTTTAGTAAATTAGAAATAAAGAGAAAACTCTGAACAAGAAGAGCTCTGACATGGTAGACAGTCGCAAAATATGCAGAATTTATCGCTTAAATGCTAACTGTTTAGTTATTTAAACTATTTGGTATTATTTGGTATAAAAAATACCAAATACCAAATAATACCAAATACCTAGAAAATACCAAATAATACCGAATAATACCAAATAATACCGGATACCAGTTGCATCCCTTGTTAAATTAGCCTTTCAGTGTCCCTGTGGCGTTCCATTTCCCTTTCATGTAGGTGTCCATTTACGGAGGTGTGCCGGCACAGTTGCTGTAGTGGTTTAGGCAGCATAGCCACTGTACGCGACGTCGTGCGCTCATCCTCTCGGCGCGGCAAGTTTCTTGCCGCAAAAAGTTGGTCGTCGGCGCAAGGCTCCACCCAGGCCACCGAAAGCTGGTGACAGCGAGTAGGTAAAATGGGAACCGACTGGATCTGCCGTTGCACCGAAGCCGCTCCACAAAGCATGCCGCGTTGGAGAAGAAGATCTAGGATGTGAGAAGCTGTCTGAGAAACCAACTATGCGGGGAGCCCTCTGGCATATGGGGCACCGGCGGCCGTGGGGAGCTGTCAGAATCATGGCATCAACATATGCCGGCCGCCCTACTGGCGACCGGCGCCCAGCAGCATAGCTAGCAGTGGCAGGCAGTGAAAGAAGGGCAACGTCCTCACGACGGTAGCGAAATGGTCCACGAGTCTGATCGTAGACCGTAAGGCCCCTGCAAATAGGATCGGATCGGATCGGATCGGATTACGGAGGTGTCCCACTTATCAAGGCCCCTCATTTATGGAGGTTCTACTGTAGCTCTAATTTTTTAAGTCAAGTAAGTATTCAGCTGGTAAATCTTGATTCTTTCAAACTCAGTAAGAACGATTGGTGTACTGTCTCTGTAAATCGTATCCTATGTACTCACTAAATTATTAAACTTTGGATGACATTTGACTTGCCAGGACTGGCTTTTTGCTTTCTTCACTCAATAATTTCAATATCAAAGCTGGAATCCGTTGCTGAGATCAGTGCGCACATGTGTACATACAATATATAAAATAACTATAAATACAGTATAGTGGAGAAAGTAATTTCAATCTAAGCCAGAGCATGATAAAAGTAAAAAAGCCTTACCTGTGAAGAAGAAATATAGAATCAATTATAGGATTATGCAAACTTATGTAGTACTGTTGTAATGCTAGTGCTGCATCGGAAAGACCGTCCGGTGGTGGTTTTGGCTGTTTTCGTGCATGTTTTCCTAATTTCAAACTTGTTTGGGCGCATTTTCGATTTTTCATATTTTCCATTTTCCAACTTTCCAACTAATAAGGCGGGAGATAATAACTTTATTCCGCTAAAATATATGCACCCGAAACCTGGTCTGGTGCAGACATGAAATGCAAGTGGTTGCATTGAAGTGTTTCCAAAATGCTCTGCGTTCCTGAGCTTTCCACACAAAATGTGCGTGCGGTGAAGTGTGATCACTGTTGTACGTTTGCCTTCTACTGACCAGTTTTGTCATGTGGCGTGTGTGTGTATTGATGTTTGCGTTTGTGTTCAAGTCAACTGCAGGTATCAGCTGTTACTGGGGCGTGGCGATCGGCAATAACTACTGGGTCAAAATCGTGCAGTGCGGCGCATTCAATGATCCTATCCACAAACACTGTCCATTTGGCCGTTGTGACATAAACCATGATCGCGGATGCAGTGTCGACAGACCGTGCTGGTCTTCTGACTTCCATGCGGCTAGGTATCCAATGGGAGAGACCGACGACCATCCAGCTGGAGGGTGCGCCACGGCGACAACGCACAATCTGACTGTGTTCGACTGCTACAACGTCTTTGCGCGGCGGTACGTGCAGGTAGGACAGTCGATCGTCAAACAGGAAAAAGCCGATGGAACACACCAGGTGAAGAGCACGAAGGTGGGGCCGAACACCAGGTTGACGGACCCGGCGAAGGCTCCAGAGTTTCTGTACAGGTGGGTGGACTTGGTGATCGGGGGGACCGGTGTCAGAACTCTGGAGAACTTCCACGAGGGAGACTGGACGGTGTCTGTGTGCGGCGCGAAAGACAGTGGCACCGAGCATTTCTGTGCCAACCCGAAGAAGATGATCAAGAAAGTGACGCCAGTCAAGTGTTTTTTGGGTACCGTCCTCGGCAACTACAAAAATTTCATACCGAAGGTGGCGGCGCGCAGCAGCTGTCGCACTTTGACGTTCCGTGACGGTCTACAGTATTTCGACAACTCACCAAACGCCATATGCAGCGGCGAATTCGATGAGGTGCAGGTGAAAGACTTGGACAAGATACAGAAGCGAATCAAGGAGAACCCTAAGCTGAACAACTCTATGGAGGTTCAGCTGTTCACCCTCGGAGGCCTGGCCAAAGTGAAATGCTGCAACAAAGACGACTGCAACAACAGCCACGCTACCAGACCGCCGCCGACCGCTCTCTCTGCCGCTCTGATCACGGCTGCGCTCAGCGCTCTCTTCTCTGCAGGAAACCTTCATCACCACTAACTGCTCTTTTCTCGCCACTACTAGTCATTTTACAGCGTATCCCAACTCTTGTCATTAAACGCTATTGGTCTGCTCTTTGTCACGCACACCATACACCAGCACGCAGAGCAAAGCTGCAGTCGTTTACTTGCTTGTCTTTGGCCATTGCATGAAAGCCAAAAGCTTGCGTTTGCTTGGACATTCATTGCGAAAAACCCTCAAAGCGACTGAGATTCAGTAGACTTTTTAGGATAAAGTGCGCTTGCAAGTTTAAGGTTGCAGGTTGCAAGCTTGCCTGCATGTGACAGACGGTAATGCGTGATGCGCACCGGCGCAATACAGTCATGTCTCGCAAATCCATCTGTCTGCCTGCTTTCCCTTTATGCGAAATTGTCAAAAAACGCCGTTTTAGGAACTTTGTAAACTTTGACTACCATATCTCTGGATCGGTTTGATCTAGAAACGTGGTAAAAGCATCAGTGAACTTCCAAAGACTCTCAATGTGAATTCTACAAACATCTTATTTTTATCGCAATTAGGGAAAAGGCTATTTTTTCTATAGCGCAATTTAGTGTTCAGAGTGAACGTAGCGTAGATTAGGATTTACTCCACACCAAAGTTCGACCTTGTCGACAACTTTGATCTCTGAGGCCAAGTCGCCTCGAGGCCTGCTAAAAAGTTATTCGCGAAAAACCACCGGGTTGCTTATTTTATGGCCAGACTGTAATTGGTGCTTACTTGTTGGACTTGTTCGAAGCACCAAGTACGTAACTTAATCAAAACCTTTTGCAGATTCATTTCGCGCGCAGGCAGCAGAGCCGTGATTAAATTTGCCGCCTCACTTTGCGCCGCTGAATTGGTCAGCTGCTACTTCGCAGCCAGGAAAGGCGCCGTCACCGGTCGCGTGCTCCCTCCCAGGTCAGGTTTTTGGGCAAAACCTAAAAAGTACCGTCAACACCGTCGTACCGTCAGCCTCGTCGGACCGCACTCTGGCGTTCTCCACGCCCGTTTTAAACACCGACTGCCGTCATACGCGGCTGTTTTCCCCCACCGATCCGTTCGAGGTCGATTTCAGCGTTTTCAGCATTATTGATTCACTAAAAATGTGCCTAAATCGAATTCCATTTTAAAACGAAATAAGTTTAGTTTTCGCTGTACATACTACGTAAAGGTACATATGCTTGTTTTACAGACACTTTTACCTAATTGCATGTCTGAAATTATAAAATATTCCAAAATTGGCTGAAAAGTTAGGGTTACTTAGGGTGGGGACAGACCCCCAGATCTCCCACACATACGGTTTGTTCTGGAGTTTCTACTACGTACGTAAATAATACTTGTATTTTCGGGGCGGAGGTTCCGTTCCATAATCTCTACAGTGGGGGTTGGCCTTTCTAACTAAGGGGGTGCCCCGTTGTACGTAGGCACGCACCCTGGTGTACGTACGCACGTGCATGTACTGTCAGAAACAGAGAATTTACTTACAGAATTCGAAAACTTATTAAAAACAAGATGGTTTAATTTTAGGCACGAAAAGAGGGCGGTATGGTCGTGTTGTTGCCGGGAATACAACCGTTCAGAGCGTTCTGTTGCCGCCAGTTACTAAAGCGGCAGACTATGACGGCGCATACGGTCATGGCGGTACCTCAGCTGGCGGTGGTGATGGTGCTGACGATGGTTGTCCCGCAACCCCGTATCGGAGGGATGGCCTGTTGATTCCAAGCCAGTCACAGGTGGAAAAGTCCCGTAATCGCCGCGTCGTTGGCTCAGTGGGTAGCTCGCTGCCTCTGAGTCACGGCGGCCTCTGCATCCCTAGCGGTTGTAGTGGTTCATCCTCTCGGCGCGGCAAGTTTCTTGCTGCAAAGAGTTGGTCGTCGGCACAACGCTCCACCCAGGCCACCGAAAACTGGTTACAGTGAGTAGGTAAATTGGGAACCAACTGGATCTGCCGTTGCACCGAAAGCCGCTCCAAAAAGCATGCCGCGTTGGAGGGAAGATCAACGACGTCAGGAGCCGTCTGAGAAACCAGCAATAAGGCCAATACCGGTTTGGTTACGCCGGGCGGCCGTTGGGAGCTGTCAGCACCATGACGTCACCACGCCAGGCACTCTCTTAGTACCTGGCGCCCAACAGCATGGCTTGAGTGGCTTGGCAGTGAAAGAAGGGCAAACGTCCGAGATGACGATTAAGGGGTAACGAAATGGACCGTGCAGGTCTGATCGTAGGGCTGTACATCGTACGGCCCCCCCGCCAGATCGGATTGGATCGGATCGTCCCGTAATCCCAATAGAGCCCCTGCGTTCACTCAGCCATCATAACGAAAAACCATTTCAACTTAAGTTTATTCGCGACGTGCGGGCAGCTGGCTCGAAGTGCCGAATGTGTACGAAGTGCAAGGTAAGGATTGGCAGGGCAGCTGTTGGGTCGTTTTTTTCCTCGTTTTTTCGTTTTTTTCGCAAGAAAACCGTTTTTTCCGTAGCGGTTCGGAAAAAACTCAAGCAAGTTTTTAACGGAAATAGGCACATTACCAGTTAAATTCGCTGCAAATGCTTTGAATTTACGTTAATAGAAGCCTTACAAGCATTTTCCTGGCATAACTTAGCTGTTTTTGGCAAAAAATACCGGTACCATTTTCAGGCAACTTTTATTATTGTATTTTTGTTGTTTTAAAATCAAATTACTACTCTAAAAGATGAAATTAGTGCATTTTGTAATAAAACTCACGCTATTTCGATGAATTCTGCAATAAAAAGGATTGTTAAAAATTTTTCTGTCATCTCGGAAAATAAGTTTTGGAAAAATAACTGAATAATACTGAAAAAAAACCGGTTTGGGTCTTTTTCCGGAAAACAAACAGCCCTAATGCAGGGTTTGGTGGGAAATTTCGGTTAATATGTACAATACCATTGATCGATTTTCGGCACTTCTGCTGGTGGACATGCTGAATCCACCGGAAGATATTGTGTTGGTGCACGAAGAGCGCCACTGGATTCCTCCGCGAGCGTGTTATTCGGCCCGGACCGCTGTCATAATCTAATTATCCACGCACGTTACGAATGTCTGATCGAACGGTAAGGTGTCCGTGTAATAAAAAACATAAGATTATGTTTACATCCTAGATACCCGTACGTTCGTTTGGATCGGATCCAAGTAGAACATGATGTGTATGCTCGTTTGACAGAAGAACACAAACGGCACCTGAAGGAGCAATTCGGATTTGTCTTCTAGATCTACAGTTTTTATGTGTCTTGTTAGTATGCTGTAGTACATTACCGTAGCTATCCGATAAAGATGTGCATTGTACCAAATGGTAGGTAGATGTTTAAAACATTATTCTTCGTCTGTTCCCACAAAATAGTGGGCCGCAAGTGAAGCAGCCGAGGCGGCGCCCAGTGAACAGCGCTGTACATCCAATGATGCCGATACCACTTGATGGTACTGACGGGCGGACAGTCTAGCTTATATCATTCGTTATCGTAGGGGCGGTCAATTGATTCCTCCTCAGTTACAGATCCATTCGCCAACTAAGACCAGAGTTCCTATTGCTGTGCGGTATCGGGGATTGTAAAAGTGAGAGGTGGCAACGTTTTGAAGAGGCCTGGTTGCCTGCTCAACCAGGGCGAGAATTTTGTAAACTGTAAATTAATAATTTTAGCCTTCAAAAACGCGCTTAAAATGCGTCTGGAGCATAAAATTGACAGTTTGAACAAATAATTTAGGTTTCTCTTATTTCTGACTGGACCGGAATTTAGGACTTCTTTCTCCGTCCGCCACCCTGCACACCCTGGGTACGCTACTGGGTCTGCACCGTCGACCTCAATCGGCCCGATGGGGGAAAACAGCTGCATATGTCGGCAGGCGGTGTAAAAGCGGGTGTGGATAACACTAATGCGCGGTCCGATGAAGCCGACGGTAACGGTACTGACGGTAATATGA